>MVJL01011415.1:0-42059 GCA_002156465.1 Macrocentrus cingulum | reverse complement strand
CTACGAGCTGACATCGCAGAGATTGGGCCCGGAGCATCTCGTACTGGTGTTCCCGCCACTCGATGCGAGTCAACCAAGGCCAACCTAGGTCTGGCCGACCTACTTCTACGAGCGACACCACTGCTCCCGGTAAGGCGTTCACCGGTGTACCCTTCCCAAAGGAGAAGCAGGAGCCCGTGAATCCCTCCGGGAAACCTTCAAAAAGGAGGAAGATGACACCACTGCTCCCGGTAAGGCGTTCACCGGTGTACCCTTCCCAAAGGAGAAGCAGGAGCCCGTGAATCCCTCCGGGAAACCTTCAAAAAGGAGGAAGAGAGGAGGAAGGAAGGTTTTCCTTCAACAACTTCTGGGATCACTCCGATCCTATGAAGGCAAACAACCTGAGCCACTAGATCCAACACCAACCACCAGCGCAGGAGCACCGGCAGTCGACTACTGCTCCCGGTAAGGCGTTCACCGGTGTACCCTTCCCAAAGGAGAAGCAGGAGCCCGTGAATCCCTCCGGGAAAACTTCAAAAAGGAGGAAGAGAGGAAGAAGGAAGGTTTTCCTTCGACAACTTCTGGGATCACTCCGATCCTATGAAGGCAAACAACCTGAGCCACTAGATCCAACACCAACCACCAGCGCAGGAGCACCAGCAGTCGACGAGGGAGCACCGGCAGTCGATGACCACTTCCTGGTGACGGAATTCGCTACTCCCGAGTCGAACTTCCCTGTGCCTGAAGACCAACCGGAAGTAATCACCATCGTGGAGCACCGGCAGTCGATGACCACTTCCTGGTGACGGAATTCGCTACTCCCGAGTCGAACTTCCCTGTGCCTGAAGACCAACCGGAAGTAATCACCATCGAGGACGATACTCCTCTGGAACCGAGTCCGGAAATCGTCACCATCAACGACGAGGTGCCTGTTATCACCATCGACGGCGAGGAAGTCGACAGCCGTACCCGTAATCTTCGGCCAGTCCATACCACCATCGACTACGCCAAGCTGCGGTACAGGCTGTCCATCACGGACCCGCTGGCGAGGAAGTCGACAGCCGTACCCGTAATCTTCGGCCAGTCCATACCACCATCGACTACGCCAAGCTGCGGTACAGGCTGTCCATCACGGACCCGCGATACAGCTACTACTCTAGGCTGCATTATCTGTCACGAGGGATCCACCTTCCACCACGAGAGGCCCTCACCCCACTTATCAAATACGGAATGTATTTTGATTGATGTTTGAATCAATTAATCAATATACCAAACGAATCAACCTTTTATTGAGAAGCATCTCACGAGGTGCCTACCAGCGGAATCCCCTACCTGGGATTATTTTCCCAATTATTATCCGACGTGGCGTTCGTCCGAACGTCACACGACTGTAGCTAGACCTGTCAATGCTCAGTCGAAAAAAAATTCACTCAATATCAACCCAATATGACCATTATTACATCTAGCTATCCGTTGTTACTGCAAAATTATTTTGGAAAAAGTTTATTTATTTATTCATTTATTTTTTTAATATAATAGTTATAAATGCAAAAAAAAATTCATGTGCCAAACAAGATATTTCAAATTTTTGTCGTTTTATTGGATAATGAATCAATAAAATTATTAATTGATAATCAATTAATTCATTGATTATGACAATATTTTAATTTTTCGAAATTGTCAGACTAAATTACTCAAATCCTTCAGTTAAAAATTTTTTTTCAGTAGGATTTTTTATTATATATATTTGAAACGGGATAATAAAAAAAACTGTATTTGTTTGTGAAAGCAAATGTCATTCCATTACAAATTATTTATACAAGGAATATATTAATTTATTGCAAAATTTAATATATCCTGGTATCGAAACAAAATTTTATCTCACTGCTCTTTATAGTCTTACAATTATAAAAAGAAAAGCAAAAACATAACATATACCTACATTTTACCCAGTGTAGGTATAACATTATACTTACATTTTTTTAAATCAAATGAATTAAAATAGCAAATATTTTTTAAATTATATTCGTATATAATAACCATAAAATCTATTTATTAAAGGATAGAATTTCATTCACGATGTCATCTAGCTCTACACGGAAGCTTGTAAGAAACAACACGTATATTTTTCTGGTTATTTTAATGAAAAAAAAATTAATTCTTAAAATTAGTCTGTGATAGATCTGAATTTATTGTCAGTTATAGAGAAATAAAAATTAATTTTCGACTGAAATAACTATTTTATAAAACATTAATAATAGTATAATAGAATATTAGAATTAACTATAGCCCGAGTAAAAATATTCAGTGGTGTCCACAATGTTGTGCGCTCTATGCAAGTGACTAGCGCCCACAGTAGCGCGAACAGGCGCGCACACTAGCGCGGACCAGGCGCCGTTATCGGCGATTCGGCGCCCACACTATAGCGCCCGCAATAGCGCCCGGAAATCTGGAAGCGCTAGTGTGGAGGCCATACCATATAAATATCAATAAAACATACAATAAATATTATATAAAAAGTAAAAAGTTACTTGAAATAATATAATTCTGGGCTTATTAGTGCTCATTAGAATGGATAACGGAAATTAAAAAAAAAAATTTGTATAATAATATAGCCTATATATAATATTATTTGTAATTATATTGTCAAAATAAACACGTATTTATATAGACATTTTAAATATTGTTCACTGCATATATAAATTTATTTAATGTCCAACTATTCACCTAGCTGTTTCAATTGACAAGAAGTATATGATGTATAATTACATTTTAAATATTGTTCACTGCATATATAAATTTATTTAATGTCCAACTATTCACCTAGCTGTTTCAATTGACAAGAAGTATATGATGTATAATGTAAGAAAATATTTAGACCGCTGACAATTATTTTTCTAAGTCCAATTTGGACTTAGAAAATATTGGGTTGATTGAAATTTTCTAAGACCAGACCGGACTTAGAAAATTTCAGCATGCTTCATAAAAAGCGCCAAACTAGCGCTAAAATGAATTTTGGCGCTATGTGGATTACCTAGCGCCTATAGTAGCGCCCACAACATGCAGGTGACTACTGTGGGCGATACCCCAAATTGTGGGTACCTTTTCGAGGCGTCCACACTAGAGCGTACTGGTCTCCACAACCAAAAAAGCGCCAATATAGGCGCCCACAGCCTTTGGGTGACTATTTTCGCGTCTTTTTCGTTGTGGAGACCACATCGCTCTAGTGTGGACGCCTGAATATTTGTACTCGGGAGCCTATATATAATAATTACACCTATAAACCCTCAATCGTATCCTACTAGAATAAAGAGACATCAGTTACAAATCTCATATCGTAGTTGACTACGGCCGACAAGTCAACGCGCCAACCAACTTAAACCCTCAATCGTATCCTACTAGAATAAAGAGACATCAGTTACAAATCTCATATCGTAGTTGACTACGGCCGACAAGTCAACGCGCCAACCAACAGATCATTGGAGTGAAGCCCCTATGAGCGAGTGCAGTACTTGGATAGATGACCGCGAAATATCCGACGGACTAATGAGACTCTTAATTGACGGACGGGAATTTGAAAAATATCCCCGGAATTGGCGCGTTGATACGAACACGATGAATATTTTTTTTTAATTTTATGAATAATTTTATGTCAACATTTATGACGCCACGTATGAAAAATAATATTCAACGGTTGAAGAGTCGTTCATTAGTCGATCAAAGTCGATTTGTGGTCGAGCCGGCGACCATTATTCGACTGTGTAGTGACTACATGAACGCAGTCGATGTTGTCGGTATAGAGTATGGGACTGTTCCACTAGATCGACTAAGTTCATCTACAGCGACTACAAACTGACAGACTGACGACTAGAAAAATCGACTGAGTACCGACCGACCATGGATTCTTACTAGACTGTACTGTGCGACTGGCTGTAGACTGAAAAATTTTATAGGGGTTAATTCATCTAGACGGATCCCTGTCACCCTGCCACACGGTATTTTTCTCCCGAACACCAACGTATTTTCTACTAGAAATTTCTCTCCGGGTACGTTCATTTCCTTTAAATTATTAGAGTAACAACTAATCCAACAAACCTTTTTACTGCAGATGGCCGTCGACTGTAGCGTTTCGTTGATGACTTAAGATGTTTACCTCTGGCCTTGCTTGTGCCAGCACTCATTTCTACCGTTTTATTTAATTTTATTAGGCACAGCTATCAAAATGTCGAACAACACAAAAAAGGGGGCCGATGCAGGAACTCATTGAATATCTTTTTCTTGTCTCTAGATATCCAACTAATTTATTATTCACACTGATTATTACGCTAAACCAACAATAGATGCCATTAATCATATGTCAATGTGTACGTACGGTCATATGTCAAAATAAATGTGTGTGTGTGTACAGTGCGTGTAAAGCGATCATGGAAGTGGGCAGTGCCATTGAAAATCACAATGGCGCCCATTGGGTTCCGCCCAGATTTCTATATACATACTAATATATATATCACACACAGGCAGGTCGCCATTAGTGCTAGACAATTTTTCCTCAATTCGTTCGACCACACAGGTAAGTAAGAATATGCACAAAAACTATTATTGTACTCATTGTTGGCTGTTCCTTAATCTATCTAGAACAACAGCGGCTAGGCACATTTAGATAACTTTGTTTTCCTTTTCCAGCTATCATGGCGACGATTGAAGACTTGGAAAGCCAGTTGAAGATTTTCCAAGAAAAATATGAAAATTCACAAGCTGTGCTGGCAGCAACGCAAAAGCAGCTCGAAAAGGCTACCCTGAACCTTGGACAGTCGCAAAACTTACCCGGAAACCCGTCGCAGTCGTCGAGCAGCCACCCAATTCTGCCAGCATACGGTGCGCCATGCCATCAGGTGCCTGATGAGGTACGGCAAGTTTGTATTTGCCCCAATCCTGACCAATTGACAGCACTCATTGCCACTGAGGTCCAGCGGCAGCTCACTCTTTGTTCAGCCTGGTCAAACGCTCCGCACTACAATGCTGTACCACCGCCAGCAAGCAATAGTGTAAGTGCTCATCAAACATAAAATATCTGGCACCTGACTCTAACCTTAACAATTTATGAATATAGGGATATAAATATGCTCCATGGCAGAAGAAGGCGATGAAAAAAGGATGGATCCCTCCCCGTTAAAATATCAGCTGTAAATTACTCTGCAAATATAATAAAAAATGTCGAGTGAAACTTTTGAGTTGGGTATCTTCGTGGATGTCGTGCACATACGGTCCAGGAGACCCATTGTTTCGCGCGCGCCAAGGACGGAAAGGCAGTGTCGTGATCGCAATTTTCAAATGCAGGGATCACCGTGATCCTCGGGTGAAAAAACTAGTGAAAAGAATTCTAGAAAGTGTCTGCGAGCCTTTGCACATCATGCTCATCCGTTGGATCAATGATGGCAAGTTGGATGACCCTTTTCACGAGTTCTTTATCGAATGATGCGCGGACGTTGTGGGAGAAATGATGTGGCACATAAAGTAACAAGTGCTCGATACAATGGTGCCCACATTTATCGATAAATCGCATGCAAAAAAAAATTCTCGACACCGGTATAAGAGGAGTGCAACGTTGAGACATTTTTCGACATGGATCCCGATAGTCCACTGCAGGCCATGATGGACGCAGCGTACAAGGAGACATCGAGGAAGGCCATTGAGATGCTCATGAAGGAGTTTACACACAAGGAGTTTACGCACAATAATTTTGTCGAAACCGTGAGACACGGTACACTGCTCGATGAAGGTTCTCAGGAGCTTATGGACCATTTGCGCGCAGTCTATGGCCTGATTCTCGACCTGCAAAATCTAGAGCAAAAGTGTATCGCGCTTACGACACAAAAATACGAGGCGCGCCTGAATGCCAACAAGTTTATCGACTTGGTGAGCGAAGCCATGAAGAGTTGAATGAAATTATCGGAAATTAAATTCTCGAGAGTCGATGTTTATTCGAAAAAAACGAAATTGACATTAACATTCACGGGATTAATATTAGATGAAATCGGTGCTTCAATATTCGTGCTCACTTTGCTCTCAAGATCTGTTGAGAGCCGGCGGCAGTGTATTTTGAGTTTGTCGCTGTAAATGTTCAGCAATATCAGTCGTGCTAATTTTTCTCTCTTGAAATCTATCGCGTTCCCATGATTGCAGTCGAACTTTACAATTCGGGAATTTCGTTGAATCAACTCACAAAATTTCGTAGTGATCAACTCTGCCTCAGCCATGCACCTGTAATTACAAAAAATGCATTAGACCTCGATGGAATCCTCGTTGCAGCTTGATACTAACCGTTTTCTCACGATAAACCCGTTCGATGGCATATCGGCGAAAGTGCAAAACGTTGTTCGAGGCGATATAGCGGACAAAGAGAGCCTGCAGATCGTAGGGAATGGATACAATGCTGCCAGAGCGCGTCATGAGCCTGACGATGGATTCCGTGTGATTGTGGATCTGCCCGGACTTTGGCATGAGCAACGGTGTAGCCAGACTGACGCCTCCGTGACGGCGAAATACTTCAATAATCTTTGACTTGACATACTCATACAGAAGCTCCTCATTCTTCATGGACACTGAGCTCGTAATACCGCGAGCGAGATTCATGTCATACGTGATGTTTTCTGCCGGCGTGACTTCCTGAGCGATGCAGCAAGCAACGAGATACTTGTAAGCCTTGCTCTGGGTGTTTAAGAGTGTGTGGCGCACCATTTCCTGGTGCTCGGCTTCCTCCAGCTGCGGTGGCAGTATATATTCGGACGCCAAGTATTTTTGCGACGTGGGTCGCTGACTGGGATCGTGATTTTAGAGCCAGCGCTGCAGTGGAACCGACTGTGGCATGCCCGAATCGATCAATTCAGTCGGCAGAATAAGCTCCTTCGAGCGGACATTTATCAGAATCTTCACTCTCTCCATTCCTGTTGCCAGTGGCCCGAAACACCTCTCGAATAGAATAATCCCTAGACTGTAAATGTCGACTTCCTGGTTGTATATCGCTTTGGCAGTTAGTGCAGTAAGTTCTGGCGCGACATAGAGCACAGTGTCCACTTGCCCGGTCATTGAGCCCAACTAATCCAACTCAAAACTCGTGACTTTCTCGATTACTTGAGACTCTGTGTCCATAGTTTGCACGCGTGTGCCAATGATATTACTCGTTGCTAGACCAAAATCCCCAATTTTCACGTGGTCATTGCTGTTCCTATTTTTTGAGTATTTGTGGTAGTGAGCCGATTGTGGGTTCGTTGTCTGGCAAGAGTATCTCGAGGGCTTCTCTCCGTCGTGTCACTCAGGATGACAATAAGTAAAATCATAAAACCTGGTGGAACAAAAGAAAACGAGGAATTATTTGTTGCTGCGTTGGTTAATCACACATTTATAACAAATTCTAGTTGATACCAACATTTATTTTATTTTTTTTATCTATTTTTTGTGCTATATTAGGTTATGTTGATGTTTTGATGTGGATATACTATCTATATCTTGTATACACTGCAGATCTAAAAGCGTGGGGCCCCATAAATTCATCATACTCCCTGGCAGTCGTCTTGTCCTAATTTCCGACTCAACGCTGGCGCCATCTCGTTGAATACCAACAAACTGTACTTTTTCTATCCGTGTGCAGCTGTCACTTGGAATCTAAAATTACTCCTTATTTACTTATTATGTGGAAAAAAAATGTTTGCTTGTAGTGATTTCGATAATCCAAGTAGTAAAAGTCCGGCAACACTTCGGGATACGCGATAGAATAAGGGGAAAAGTCTTTCTAGGCGATTTTGTAACACACTAACACAAGCCCGTGTAGGTGTGTTGGTGTGTTATCAGTGTGCATAATTGTCTTTTGATAATTATGTCTTGATATCGCAATTAAAAAATAAAGTCAGAGTGTCCCCGGCTGCAGGGAATAAAAAGCTAAGATTTGAGATATAATTTAAATTTTTTTATTGGATATTGGCGACAAAAAACGAAATCTACGAAAGTGGTACTATTGTTATTATTTTTATTATTATGATTGTTCCGGTGGCGGAGCCTTAATACTTAAAAAGCGTGCACGAGATTCGTTATTCATATTCGGTTCATTTTTTTTTTATTTCAAAAGAGTCAGATTTCTGATATGTACCAAAATATGCTAATTATTTTCGTACTCGAACGTATATCATAGAGTTGTAATACTCTTTTTACTATCAATTGATAATATTTTTTCCAATTTTATGAGACTGAAATTGTATCAATAGTAATTAAGATCGTTTAGTACAGTTATAAAATAAGGTTGAGGTACCTGACTTGTCTAAGCTTAGTTAGGGTTGTGGTATTTACCAAAAATGGAGTTTTAAACTATAGGTCACATAAAGATGGTCTATTTTTTTAATTAAAATAAATATATCATGCATTAGATGTAATGTATGTCATTAAGTGTGAAGCATCTATATCTTTGAATGATTACGGATAATTCTATTTGAACTTAAAAACTTATTGTATTTTTGCAATTTAATTTTGTTAAAAGTAATGTTCTTCGAGGACTTATATGTTAGTATATGCATAAATGATACTACACATTAAACTAAAATTATATTTTTGTAATATGAATGACATGAATGCAACAAAATGTTCAAAATAAACAGTTAATATTGTGCCAGTAACAATTTAAAGCGATTTGTTCACGAGAATAGTCTCCAGAAATTGTCTACATGATTATTAAGAATCCTATTTGATAAATAATCGATTGGAATGATTTGCAAATACATAACAATATTCCAAGAATTTTTTTTTTTAGTGAAATTTCGTGTTTTTGGTGGACAGATTTATTACAGTAATTATTCACTACTGGAAAATATGCATAAATGCTTGAAAATTAAAATTAAAAAAAAAAACAAGTTCCCGTGGCAATCACATTGGCCAAATAGTAATTCTTCCGTCCTCATTCATCTCCCGGGGGTGGGCACTTCTGACCATGATGAGCACATCGTCTGCGTACCCTACCGCCATAATACCAATTTGGGCAAGTCTTTCCAGCAGCCCGTCGATGACCGTCAGCCACAGCAGAGGGGAGAGAACTCCATCTTGCGGGCATCCTTTTATAACATCCTTTTATACCCCCGCTGTCGTGCTGCCTCTAATTGTCGTAGTAATAGTCCTAGTCGTCAGCATGCCGTCGATCCAATTAACGACCGTGCGCTCAATGCAGAAAGATCTAGCTGCTTCTTTCATGACGCTGAACGGAGTGTTATCGAACGCTCTCTCCACGTCTAAAAATACCTCAAGTACCGACTCCTTTTGGTCGAGGGCTGCTTCCACGTAGCGAACCACTGAGTGCAGCGCAGTTTCGACCGACCTGCCGGCTTGATAGGCGTGCTGTGTTGGCTGTATGGGTCTCTCGATTAGGGCCCCACCCCTGATGTGCCGATCGACCAGTCTCTCCAGCGTTTTCAAGAGGTAAGACTGATCGGTCGGAACGATTTTGGGAGGTCGTACGAGTCTTTGCCTGGTTTTGGTATAAAAACCACCCGCACTGCTCTCCCCGACCTCGGTGTGTGACCCAGGGCTAATAACGAACGTCGGTTGACCCCCGCTGTTGGCGATCCCGAGGTTCGTCGTCGCCACGTACTCCAAGAGGGCCACTCCTCTCGTGTTGGCGTCCGTACTGCCCCATATCGTGTGGTGTGAATTTGTATCACACCCTGCCACGAGGGGTAGTTTCTCCTTCCTGCAGTATTCCACCAGCCTCCTAAACTCGTTAGTTGGTGGGAGTTCTGCTGAGTCGAAGGGGAAGTAAGCCGAGCATACTACGATGTCCAGCTTTCTCCCTCCCGTGTTTAGCGACACCCTGGCGGCGGCCAGATCTCTTGTACAGAGTTGCCTAAGGCCCAGAGCATGATGCTTACTACCAATGTAGATGCATGCCCTTGGGTCCGCCCTGGCCCCACCATGGACAATTGTGCCCTGTCGCGTACTGATCCCTTTTACCTGCCCTTTGTATACCCAGTGTTCTTGGATTAAGGGTATGTTTGTCTGCTCTACTGAGTCTGCTCTACTGAGAGTCATCGACTATGAACTGCCGATGCCTTCCCAGACCTAACCCCTTTCTCTCCCTGCCCCCGGAGGCGGGCACCTCGGCCGGTCCCATGGCTGAACCGAGTGTCTGATTCTCCCAGATTAACCTGCAACACTGCAGAATAGCTCTTAATATATAGCTATATATCAAAATATAGTTACTAATGTGTGGGGCACCCATGACTCGGCCACACAAGTAACTTGCGTTCGCGTACCTCATCTGCTGTAGACCTTACACGGGCGTCACACGGGTGTACGTTAGTGCTGGAGCAAGCGTACACGCTTCTCTGGCCGTGGGCTCTTAGGGACCGGTGGCTGGGCCGGTGAAAATTTTTACTCGGGATGCAATTCAACTGATAGCTTGTTGATAATGCTATTCAGAATACTAACACCCCTCTTCGTCTGATCGCGACTATTCACAATCAAGGTTGAAGTACAACTAGTAGCGCCTTTGACTGCCACGGTAAGGTAGAGCAGCGGAGAGGGGATATGTTTTAGAAGTAAAGTGGCGTGGCCGATCTGCATTACCGGCCCGAAGGTATCACTAGGTCCCCGGGTATGTGAATGAAAAGAGAGAGAGAGAGAGAGAGAGAGAGAGAGAGAGAGAGAGATCGCCATTATTGGCGATCCGAATAGATACTACAGTATAACCGTAGTCGCTGTTGGGATGCCAATGATGGGAAAAACCAATGAAAGAGTGAAAGGAGCATTGAAAGGATTTTGCACGGGCACTCTGACTGGAGCCGGGAATCGAACCCGGGACCTTTTAGTTACGCGCTGACTGCTCTTCCAGCTGAGCTACCCCAGACATTGTGCACCGTCTAGTCCTCCAATACTTGCCGTCACGATTTAAAAGGTGTTCTGACGGTCATTTTAATTCGGTCGTCCATGAAAAGTTTATTGCTCTGTTTAGCGTGGTAAAAATGAGTCATTTTATCCCGGGTAACAGAACAAATTCGGTTTTATTTTCTCGTTTAAATCAATTGCATCATTTGTGCTGTTAGCCGGAATAGAATTTGTTACGTTTAACTACTAAATGGGCTAAAAGAATCAAATGTTTCCACGGACTCATGGTGAAAAAGTTCATTTGCACCAAGGCAGAATACTATGCTATCATAGCCCGCATGGTTGTGCGGGCCCTCGCCTTTGGCGCGGGTTACAATTCTCCACGCGGGTTGGAATAGTATACTTTTCTCCCTAGGTGCACAATATACTATTCTATACTTCTATAGTATGTCACTTTTTGCCGAAATACTTATACAAAACAAGCATAAAATTTTCCGAATGATATATAAATTGAATATAAAATTAATTCGTATGCAAATATTCATTTAATACATAAAATGGAATATATGAAAATATTGTTGTGAAAATCAGCTGATAGGTTTCACCTCATCAGCTGATTTGAATTAACGACTGCGCTCGCCTATCGAGCGCAATCTAGTTGGCCCTTGTATTAAAACAGATGCCTGTTTGGATGCATGGCAACGCAACCGCGTTGTCATACATTCAAACAGGAAAACAACAGAGTCGATTGACAGCTGTTGTCAATGTTAGACGTTCCTCGATTCGAAAAGCTCTTTTGCTATAAACTATACATCTTTTTATATACTCCCGCCTAAATTCTTTACAATATTATATAAAATACGTAACAATATGAATGCTCCGTGTGGGTGTTAGCCGGTATAATTTTCTGTATTAATAAACCTGTATTTTGAAATGAACAAATTGTTCATATATCAAATTTATATAAATTGATTAGTATTTTGGCCAAAAGTTGTAAAAAAATATGTACAAAGTACATAAATTAGCTATATACTCTATATTTTGACCAACTTTTTTTATAAATTTCTACAATATAGGGATTGTCATTTTTTCTTGTTATTTTTATTGTGCAGATGAGGCTTTATAGGCTCAAAGAAATATGGTACGCAACAAAAGAATGAGTATATAGATATATATCCACTCATAGTATGTTATATATGCACACAAAACGCGCGCGCTGCAAAACAGCTGACGCTTCTTTGCTGTATACACTATACCTCTAAAAAAGCTGCGTTCACGGAGAGTCGACTGAGCGCTCATGAAAACAGCTAGCGCGAGCTGATTGGCGGCCGCGAGCTAATAAGTACGCGCTTGTAACTAAGCGCAGCCAACCAGACACGCGCTATAGAGAACCGTCTAAACTGTAGAACCTACCGTGTCGGAAATATTTTCTTACATTTTTTTCGCCTAGCGCCCATCCGCAAACCCAAACCGTGCTATAAGGAACTTCGTTCCGAAAAATTCGGAGAATTTTTCTATTCTCTGGCCGCAGTGCGTTTACGGCGCGCTATCTGCTGTAGGTGCTGTACAGCCTGTTTCATGAAAAAACGGGACAATGAAACATCTGGGTCAACGCCCAGAAAATTTCGTCGCCTTACCGCTAATTATCTCGGACCCGGATTGTATAAATATTTATAATTTTTATGTCTGACATAAATAAGTTCAACATATTCCCGTTAAAAATATTAATTTTAGGGATTACCGCTGAGTTTTCAAAGTTTACAAATCAATTTTATTGTTTACAAATCAATTTTATTGTTTACAAATCAATTTTATTGTTGCGTTATTATGATTTGATTGCGAGCAATCAAATCATATTAATATTCAAACCTGTTTTGATGTTTCTCTGGTGTGAAATACCACAATCAATACAGAAAATAAACACATGCAACTTTTTAATATTGATAGTTACTTCATAGAATCATGATAAACGATGATTTTTATAAGCAAACCCGTTATCCCTAGTGTCTACACGGAATGAAAAATAACAGAATTTTTGTCCGGAAGTTCTACCAAAAATTGCTGTGCTGCACAGTAAACAGAGCGTCACTGCGAAGCGTAGGAAAAAATCCCGTGCCGCGTAGGAAAAACTCTCCACCAGCAGAATGAAATTTAACCGAAAGCAGTGGAATTTTTACCCTGCTGCAGGGAGCAATTTTTACTCTGCACGCATCCCACTCCCCCGCCCCTGTCACTGTTGGCTCTTTCACTCGCAGTCAGGTTTCCAATAGGTATATTTACGATGTCTTGGAAATTTGGCACAATGACTTACGTATCAGACTGTTAACTCAAGGGGCACCGGATCGAATTCCGCCTGATGCACGTTTGTTTCAAGTTCCATATTGTTCAAAGAATTACTTCAATTCAAATTTGAATTGATAAAACCACTGTGATCAATTTTTTTTGTATGAGTAATAATTTTTTTGTATCCATCCGGGTTGTAAGAGGCCGTCATAGTTTAAAGCTATATAACTTAATTTAACCGGAATATTCTATGAAAAATATTCTATGTAAAATATTCTATGTAAAAAAATCGCTGTTGCAGAATTTTTAGCTTAGACATGAGTAAAAACTACTCCGAATAACTTGAGATCTATGTATATATTTTTATATATGCAGGGGAATTTTTCCCCTGCCGCAGTGTAAAAAGTACATGTATATCTTCACGGCAATACAAAGCAAATTATTTGGTCGAATTGACTCTAACAACATTTTATCGCTATTAATTTTGTGATGATGAGCATGCTGTCAAACGTGGACGAGAGATTTCATGCGTGCCCTATACAGCGCATGAACAGCGGCCATATTTGGGTTTATATTTGCGGGCATATTTGAACTCTCGAACATGAGGAAATGAATATTTGCAAAAAAGCAGCTTAGATATCAAAAATAATAAATAAAAAAATCTAAAATTAATTCTCTTATGCTATTCTCATTACTTGTGACCTGCAATATTATAGTGTAAGCGTACACTGAATGATTTCTGTGCACACTGCGAGACCCAACCACGCGGCGAGTGAACATAACCTCTACACGATTTACAAAAACTTGATAGTGTTACGTCCGGGTTTATTATAATTGTTTATATTAATTGGGTAGCGTGAGCGTTTTTAAAGGGGCGGCCGGACGTTGCACAAAGGGTCTTTAATTTATTGTTTATTTAGGGACGTTACGAAAAGGGAGTGAATTAATTAAATGTTATCAAGAAATTTGGTACTTACCTATGGAGTTCTGCTACCTGGAAAATAGGGTAGAGTTCCTGGATGAAGACAGGAAAGAAGGCCAAATCGTCAATTCGATTAGTTTATTATGACTTTTACACGTTTAATTGAAACAAAAGAGTGTTGTTTGAAATTTGAGTTTGAATATAAAAATTGATTTGAATAATAAGAAGTCCCAATATGACGGGAGTCCGCGGATGTGGTCGATCGACGCGGCAATTACTCGACACGAATTTTGTACCATGTTTTATGAGCCTGAGAATTGACTCCAGAGACCTTAATCGACGTTGGGGCTATCCAGGCACTAGCATGTGCCGTAATCCTGGACTATGCGTATACCAAGGTACGATTACGGGATCTCAATTTTACTTTAACGCGGAAGTCTGCGGGCGAAAAACAACTACCGGTCAACTGATCGCAGCAGAAGGCCTCGAGGGAAACTCGGAGTGCGTATTTAATGCCTAGGAGGGTATTAGGGTAGGAGGTGGACTTTGCCCGGTGTTCGACATATTTTTGCTGATGTTGATTTCTGTCGATGGCAACAGCTTCAGGTGTTTGACCGTAGCTGCCCTGGTATTCGTAACTTTGTCAGGTATTGGTCAACAAGGTGCTTCAGTTTCTTGAACTCGCAACGCGAGTCTTCGTGGCCGATTTATTGAAATATATATATGTTGTGAAATATTCGTCAGATATATATATTTGGCCGTAGCAATAGTATTGTTAGTTCGTTGGAGTGTTTTAATAATAAAAAAATGTCTTATCGAGCATTTGCCGATTTAGGACCGAGACAACAAAAGACTCGTCTTTGCGCTGCAATGAATAATGCATTGTTCAGAGTGAATGCAATAAATAATGCGATTCCCGAAGACCCACCGCCTGAAGCGAAAAATATAAGGTTAGTTGGATATTGTTTGTCTTCAAATATATGTAAGTAGTTGGATATCACACACTAGCAGTGCCTCTAAATTATTAGATGTCGCATATATCTATAATTTGCTGCTATGTTAATGGAATATTTGTTCAAGGGACACTCGAGACGGTGCCGAAGTGGATATTGAACGCAATCATCCTCAGAGTGCTGTTGATGACGGTACAAGAGACTGTCCACGCCAAGTTGATGAAGTGGGTATTGAACACGATCAACCTCTGAATGTTGTTGATAACAGAGATGAGCCGCTACCACGAAACGACGATCCTGTACACCTCGATTGGGATAATTCTATTTAACAACTCCATATTAATAATCGCAATGAAGACGTGTATGTATTTAATCTATCAACTGTATTAGATACTTAACTTTAACGTCATTTTCTTTTTTTGCGCAGGGTTTTGATAAGAGAACCTGCTGACTTTGAATTATTCAATGAGAACAATAGAATTGATAATCGTCGGAACTTTATCGAAGAAATTATCAACATGAATGCAATCTCTGGTGGAAGGCACGAGAATGATGATGGCAATGAAGATGATGAATATTCTGATGATGGCGACGGTGAAGAGGACCAAGAGAATCTGGGCAATATTCCACTTTATCATAATGCACCACTTACTGTTGCAGAGAGCATGTTAGCCTTATTACAGCTAAAACTCTGTCACAATTTGGCTAAAGAATGCCTTGCAGATGTAATTAGATTGATAAAGTTACACTGCCCTCAATCCCGCGTAGAAAAATACAATGGGCTATTCTAGGCCACCATTGTTAGCCGATCCTCTATCTTGGTCCATCACAAATGACCAATGCAGTGCCATTCTAGGTATGATTAGGTGGAGCCGGGATTGGTAGTCGTGCACTGGCAAAAATTTAGTGCCATTACATTGCCAATATTGGTAGTAACTACGAAGCCAGTATTGGCAAAATTAAGGTGCCGATATTGGCTGGAATAATATGACCTATGGTATCAAATGAATGACCCAATATTCTACAATGGTTGGGCCTATGATCGGCCCAATGCTCGTTCCAGAGATAGGCCCTCAATTGTTAAATAATAGGCCCTCAATTGGCTTAAGTAATAGGCCCGGAGATATATATTCAAAATACTTCGTTGAAATTTCAAAAATATATTCGGACGCATCTGATTTACAAACTTACATATATTATTTGTTAGTACAGCCAATTACAAATCTCACTAGCTTATACATTAAATAGTTGACACTAAAAAATTGAATTAAGAAACTTTCTTTTTGTATTGAAGATTCGATTGTAACACAATATTTAGTCTTTGGCGCTTATATTGATCATACGTTGTACAAAACTAATATTAGTTGGATACTATGATCATGCATCTAATTTATCAATTGTACTTTTACAAAAGCACTATTTTTCGATACAGCCATTCACAAATTGCACAAACTCACACATTAAAGAACCTGACGTAAAAAATTAAATAAAAAATAAATTATTTAAGTTATATTAGAGGTATTTCTTTGTAATGCAATACGTATTTGTCCTTAGCATCCGTAAATCTTACGTCGTATTAGAAAAATATATATATATATATATATATATGTGGCGGCAACGCCACACATACACGCGCACACAGTCGTTCGATATTCGACTGCGCATTGACTGATCGACAGTCTTATGTCACCCGTCGACCCAGCTCGACAACGCATGTGTACACCCATTGTACTATATAAATAAATCAGTGTACTGTACATATTTTCAATCACGTTTCTTTTCTCAAAAAGGGGAGTACTGTGGCGGCAACGCCACGCATACACGCGCACACAGTCGTTCGATATTCGACTGCGCATTGACTGATCGACAGTCTTATGTCACCCGTCGACCCAGCTCGACAACGCATGTGTACACCCATTGTACTATATAAATAAATCAGTGTACTGTGCAACTATGGAGTCAGATATCTAATTATTGTTAGCGCCTATCCCCGCTACATATATATATATATAAATCAAGTCAATTTTGGCAATTTACGTCGTTCGGCGCCGTCGTTGAGCATCAAATTATTGGACAAACCAGTCAGCCGTCTTTTCATATCATATTGAATACTCCGTTTGGAATTATCAATGGTCTTGACGACTATTTTTTGGATATCTTCAATGATTTTACGTTTGAAATTTTCCATCGTGTTTCCGATGCGTCCAAAAAATTGTTTACCTGCAAAAATGATTGATAAAAATTACTGAAGTGCTAAATATTCGAGAATAAATTGGAATAACTTACTAAAGATGCAATTGCACCCCTCAATTATAGAGATATCTTCGATAGTAACAAGATTTCGTGGGTTGGTCACTATATTTTCGATGTCACCTGCACCGTTGTCACCTGTACCGTTCTCTCTTGTGCCATTGTCTCCTGTACCGTTGTCAGCTGTTCTATCTGAAGGAGCCTGCTTTTCGCCTTCTTGTTCAATAGGTGAATCATTTTCCTTTTCCGCTTGTTCTGCATTATCTATAATGGATTCATGACATTATATCTTCATCGAAATTTATTATAAAGAAACACGGCTGCATTAGATCAATCGACGAGCTTACTTACCAGAATCGTCGCTTCCAGATGAAGAAGTAGCCAGAATTTTGGCCGGAGGCTCAGATTCAGGTAGTGACACGTTTAATCATGGCCTAACTCCTCGATTTTCTAATAGCTGATCTCCACGGCGTTTTTTTGACGATTCTCTTCGCTTTTTAGACTCGATGAAACGATTGGCTTGGTATTCCTCGTCCGAGCTTGAAACTGAATGACCTGATACACGGAATAAAATAAAAAGTCATATTCTATCAAATTTCAGATCCTTCTTCAACACTTGCGTTGGCGTTTTTTGGCTGGAGAAAGTATATGCGTGGTATTGGACTCACTAATCGTGTCCAGTACCTGCTTGGGTTGCCTGGCTTGATCCTTCGTTATCGTTCCGAATCGGCAGTAATGTTTTTTTTTGCTCCCAGCGTCAGAATCTGTTGTGGACTCGACTGTTGACTCATTGTACGCTTCTTTCATACGTTTATAACCTGTCTCGAAGTCGTCTGAAATAGAAAAAAATAGCCAAAAATGTAGATGATTAATTATTAGATTTGTTAGAAAAATTGAAACAAAAAATACCTGCAGTCGCCACGCCACTTATTCCGTAGCCTTTCCACTTCTGTGGTGGCTGCTTAGTAGCAACCCATCCTGTGACATAATCCCATTGTTCCTCCGGAGGATAATAACATTTCAACACATTATTCACATATATCAGCCATTCATTGGTCACTAGATCCACTAAATACTGGCCATCGCTGTTTTTTTTATCCAGAAATTTCACCACTACAAAATCGCGGCCCTTCGTGATGCTACGTATTCTCTTATCCATTGTTTATGTAGGATTTCGAAAAGGTTCTTTTCATCGCAAATTTTTGACGTTTACGTTGTTAAAATTTTTTTTTTCCAGAATGTAATATGCAAATACGAAAACACTGGACAATAATCGGTGTACTGTCTGAGAAATGTAATAAGTAGATTCTAGGTTATTCGGTAGTAATTCAACACAAGAATTTTTCACACCAGCTGCTAGTATTTTCAACAGGCTTATATCCCTACAGTTAAGTACACTATTATAAATTTATGCCTGGCAAACAATATTTACGGATTGAAATGGAATCGGACTGTCTATATTTTGCAAAGACAACGCACATACTTCAACACGTTGCATCACCTCTGGCAGGCGCCTTCACGCATATACATCAGCATCCCCACCATCTTATAATCAAGTTCGCAGAACTTACAGTAGATCGCAGTGCGAGCCCTTCACTGGACCAGCGATGGCCACGATTGGCCGACACTAGATCGGCGGGAAAATTTATAGTTTCATGGCGGCCATCCACGCGGGCGGCGATATATTGTGACACGCGGCAAGAAATTCACGGGGACAGAATCGCTCACCGTAATCGCAATGCGTCGTTCTCGCGTTGATCGACGGCTTTCACCCTCTCCGCGACTCCAAAAACCTGAAAAAGAATTACCATGTTACGGGCGCCAGGTTATTTTCCTGAAAACAACCAAAATTTCCTCGTTTCTTCGACCACGTCCTCTCGATTTGCCAGGCGTTGCTGAAACTCGAATACAACCGCGACTTCCGAAATTTCACGAGTTTCTTTGTCTCAGGAGTGAACCCGTTGGCTATAATTTCTCAAATCCTCGTAGAATAGTAAATACCCGCGTATAAAAATCGTTAACTAATCAATTTATTTATTTACAATTTAATGAAAGAAGAAGAGAAGCAAACCAATAGCAAAAGTTGCACCGGATCGGCGCTCGGAAATATTCTTGTATAATAATTCGAACGGTTTTCAACACAAAAATAATCAACGGAAAAAATGTATCAAACTAGAGTATAATCATTAATGACTCGATAAAAATAAACAAAAAGTAATTTCGTCTTACTCTCGCAGCGAGAAGCGCCACGCACACCAATCCACTCAAGACTCTCACACAGCGACCAGGAACGTCGTCTACGTTATCAAATCCTATTTCCCTAAATAATTTAAGATTTCGAGAAGCGAGAACCTCGTTTTATGCCGGAAACGCGTCTGTTTCAGCAACTAAGCCCGCCAACGCAAACAAACGACTGCTCAGTGCTCCCACGTACCTCGACAATAACGCTGGTGTTCTCCAGCCTCTCGTCCACAGAAACTTTGCGTCCAGTCCTCGTGAACGGCTCCACTCAAAAAAAATACGACTGTCTTGTTCAACGCGTACGACCATAATAATTCTCGGTTCTCCTTGCGGCAGCGATCACGCCGCCGGTTCGACTCCTCACGTGACTCGAGGAGCCAATCAGCAGTTCTTCTCCATTAGCTCCGAGACGCGCACAGGTGTGAGAGAGATAGTTAGTAAGTTTCTCCGTTTGGGCCTCCATATTGCTTTTTGAACGGTGAACATAATTCCAATTTATGATTTGTGCTTATGATATCAATATATCAAACCCGTCATCACTGAAAAGAAGTAAATTTAAATTTGCATAGGAAATAATCGCCTTAAAATAAAATGAATAGTTTATAAAAACAATTCTTTAAAAACATGGTTTTTCACGAAATTTATCTCACGCTGATTGCCTAAATACACATTCAGTGATTGCCACGAACGAACTCTGGAAAATGCTACGTATAATTGTCCATGGCTAAAAACGTCTTTTCTAAGATCAATTCCAATTTTATCAAACGTTTGTCCCTGACTAGGGGACAAACGTTATTGAAGCAATGTAGCTGCGATTCCGGTAAAAACCATTGTACATACATTTTTGCATTTGCTCTTTAGTAAGTGACAATGTTGTGTATACAAATGTTTTACCAGATCCGCTCGGGCCAACAATGTCAATTATATCTAAGATGAAATTGACTATTTCTTTTTGTTTATCATTCAGCATATTGTATTATGAAGTTCCAGTTTCCAAACTTTGTTCCGGCGGTACATCATCGTCGGAAACTTCATTGTCACTAATCTGTTCCATGGATGGAAACGCAGAAATTTGAGAACCTTCCTCACAAAGAATTGAATTAATGTGAATGTATGCTTTTCTTTGCCTCAAGTGCACCGAGACGCCTTGTAAAATCCTGCGACATTGCTTCTTTTAATTCTTCCCAAAGTTCCTCAGGATGGTTTGATAATGCAATAAAATTCGTACAAACAGAAGCCGTAATTGTCGGGGTATCATCCAAACTTCTGCTTCATGCATAGCATGCTTCCATTATCATCGTTTTCAATAAGTCCTGATGTTAAGCATGCATCCATCAAAGTAGTGCATATCTGTCCGTCAATAGTTCTTAAATCTTCAAAACTTTTTGTTCCTTGAGTTTTTGTCAATAACAAGCGGAGGTGAAATAATTCAACCTGTGCTGGACTTACTGAGTACATTCTTCCAATAACATTGAATTGTTTTTGCCGTCGTTCCCATCGACGAACATTACTTCCGCTTTGCTTCTTAAATACATAATGATGAAGAATGTCACTGTAAATGTAGTTGCGAGCATTTTCATCCCGTACATTTAATGCAAAATAATCTATTAGCATCGTTTCTTTTTGTAAAGTATTTCGAAGTTCATTTTAATCGCACTCATTATCGACGATTACATTTTGTTGATTTGGCAAATGCACTGGTTATCGCATGATTGAGTGACC
The DNA here is from genome assembly GCA_002156465.1 of Macrocentrus cingulum. Lineage (NCBI taxonomy): Eukaryota > Metazoa > Arthropoda > Insecta > Hymenoptera > Braconidae > Macrocentrus > Macrocentrus cingulum. The sequence continues at coordinate 20,849 of MVJL01011415.1, read as the reverse complement.
GATGTCTTCCAATGACTTGGATAGAATTCTCCAAACAGCTTCAACCGGTCCAACATAGAGTGCTTCTATGTAATTATTAATTTCAAAAAGATCAATAATAATACCAGTATTTGAATTATTGATCGTTATAAGTGCTTTGGCATGGCCTTTATATACATACATGTAAAGATATTTAACAGATTTTACCGACGAAACCACTCCTACATTGATATGCGCATTTAGGAGACGTAATAATTGCTTATTATGTGGCACAACATGTTGATTGCTGAAGTCACACCCCAAAAATCGAGTAAACTTAACTCCCATTATCACGTCGTTGATAGCATGGATATCCATGTTCATCCATAGTTGTTTCGTGGCAAAATTTTTTCGGAAAGTTTTTTGAGCATTTTTCATTAATTAAACACCAATCGCCACAAGGACCATGAAGCATATTTTTGGTTACGATGTCATACAGTATCGGATCATCCGTTTGATTAGGAATTTCAGCACTTAAATACTTGTCAACGATTTCAGGAGTCGTGATTTTGTAATTGTTCTTTAATGTAAACATATGAATGTGAGGCAATCCGCGCTTTTGAAATTCAATAACATAAACATATGCTAAAACTTCGCCAAAATGTTTCACTTTTACAATCAAATCTACCAAGACATCTTTTTTAATATTAAATACGCGCGCTACAATATCTGGTCTATCAGATGGATACTGTCCTGGCAATAAGTTTTCTTTGATCTCTTGCCAATTAGGATTGCATGTCATCGTTATAAATAGATCGGGTTTTTCGAATTTCCGAACTGTTGCCATCAAGCAAAATGCAAAAGGCACTCGACCTTGTCGGAAGTTGGTGCTCAGAAACCTCCTTAAGGATCAACCCGGCCAAAACCGAGATGCTGCTCTTCACGAAGAGGAGGAAGCTTGGAAGTTGGTGCTCAGAAACCTCCTTAAGGATCAACCCGGCCAAAACCGAGATGCTGCTCTTCACGAAGAGGAGGAAGCTCGAGGTTCGCCCTCCGTTCATCTTTGAGGCAGAGCTGGGTTTCTCGGAGGAGGTCAAATACCTAGGGGTGACCCTAGATGCTAAGCTGAGCTGGAGACGACACATTGAGAAGCAGACGCAGAAGGCTGAGCTGGGTTTCTCGGAGGAGGTCAAATACCTAGGGGTGACCCTAGATGCTAAGCTGAGCTGGAGACGACACATTGAGAAGCAGACGCAGAAGGCGGTAGGCAACTACTGGGCCTGCAGGCCTATGTTCGCGAAGACGTGGGGATTAAGCCCACGGGTAGTAGAATGGATCTACAAAGCCATTATGCTACCACAACTACTCTACGCCTCTGTTGTCTGGTGGCCTGTGAAGACGTGGGGATTAAGCCCACGGGTAGTAGAATGGATCTACAAAGCCATTATGCTACCACAACTACTCTACGCCTCTGTTGTCTGGTGGCCTGCGATGAAGCAGGCAACGAACAGAAGGATTCTAAACAAAGCCTACAGACTGGCTCTTGTAGGGATCACGGGCGCCATGCGCACGACCCCAACAGCTGCAATGTCCCCCCCCCGCACATCGCACATCGCACATTGGAGCGGAGGGGAACGCTAGGAGAGCGGGCTTGCGCCTCAAATCCAATGGCTGAGTGCGAGCTATGGGCACGCGTCGGTCCTCCCGACCGATGTCCACCTAGCTTTGCCTTCTGTCAGAATTACAAAGTCCTCTATCCCGACAGAAATGTATGGTTGACAGAGGAAGAGCGGGCGCTGAGGCCCAGAGGGCACGTCTGGTACACAGACGGTGCCAAAAACCCGAAGGGCAACGGCGCAGGGATGTGGTGTGAAGGACCGAGAACGGAGAGGTCACTCTCACTCGGCACTTTAAACGCTAAATTCCAGTCTGAGTTGTGCGGTATCTGGTTCTATGCCAGTGAAATTCTCGACAGAGGATACAGGAACCAGCACATATGCAGCGATAGTAAGGCTGCTCTTAAGGCCCTGGAAGCACGCGTGACCACGGGGGAGACGATCCGTCGGTGCACGAAGCACTGACGGAAGTGGCCCAACTCAACCGGCTTACAGTGGTATAGGTACCTGGTCACTCGGGAATCCAAGGGAATCATAAACCTGATTCCCTAGCAAGGGAAGGAGCCAACAACCTCGGAGTGCGGTGCCTATGGCCTGCGCCGGAAGGTTATATCAAGGGAGTCTTCACGGACTGGGAACACACCCAGCTCTGTGAGTTCTGGGCCCAGACCGAGGGCATGGAGCACTCCAAGGCCCTCTTGAAGGTACCGGACGCCAGACTTAGTGAGCAGTTGATTCAGCTCAGCCGACCGGAGCTAAGACTGGTAGTAGGGCTCGTGACGGGCCACTGGCTCACGGGCAAACACGCCAGACGCGTGGGACTCAATAGAGAGACCCTATGTCGGTGGTGTAGGATGGAGGATGAAACCCCCCTACACATGCTACGGACCTGCGTCGGATTGCACGACGCGCGGCGCCGGTGCTTCGGCGAGGTCCCGACAGCGCGGGACGCTAACATGGATGGGGTCAGCATCGGCCGCCTTTGCGAAGGAGGCCGGGCTCACCCAATGTTAGGAACAAGGCGGCGCAGGCCCCCTTTGGTGGGGCCATGGTGCAATGGTCTAATCGACTGAGCACCCTTTAAGCCATTTTGCCAAAAAAAAAAAAAGAGTTATTCTAATTCGGTTGTATTGATAGGCTCAAACAAATACGTTCTTTGACCTACTGGTACTACAAAACATAACGATCTAAAAGTATCTAATGTAATTAAGTGATGTTCACCATGTGCACCAACGCTTTCATTAGAATAATATAAACGTGGCTGAACATCAGTGCTTGATGAGTTATTAGATCGTGGTGGACCATCTGCAAATGTTGGTTGAACGATTTGTTTTTTTATTAATATATAAATCATTGTATTGCAATCAGCATCACAATTCCCTACGCAATTACAAGTTTTAAGGAAGTTGTCGACATAACCAAATTCAATCCCTGTAGGGCCAGTGAAACTAATTGCATGAGAAGCAAAGGAGACAGTTCTAGTATAATTTTGAGTATAAATAACTCGTTGTCTATTTGAAACTTGCAACTTTAGTTGGTCGGTCGACGTCCATTCTATATAATGCTGCTTGAATATTATGCAGCGGAATTCCTTCGAGCGGTGTGATTTTGCCTAATATATATGTTTGATTTCCCAACTCGTAGACATTTGAAGAACGTCCATGTACTGATAGTAAACGTCCACAAAAATCTTTTACAATCGAGTCGTCATTAAGTTGAGAAATCAAGGACGGCAAGGCAATCGTACAAGCAATTTTTGTATGGGCTTGCAAACCTACATGCGTTGTTCCATGCAATGATTTAAGTACTTGGCCAAGTTGATGCTCCAGAGGAAAACAAGATGTAACCCATAAAGGCCCGAGATCTCGTACTACATCAGTTAGGTGAAGCAAGCAATGAACGTTGGAGGACATATGGCGTATCCCATAGAGTTGTTGATAATCTCGAACAAATTTTTTTAAACATTTTTCTGCCTGATTTATCATTTCAATAGATATGCTATTTTCACTAAGAAGCGATATTCCCTCCACTAAAAGCAAATAGTGTTGTAGGTACTCATTTTTCATTACATTTTTTAACAGTGGAATGGAGTAAAAGAAAAGCCATAACTTCCATTCGCTTGCCTTCCAGTGATGGTAATGTTGCGCTATTGATCGTGGTTTTCGTGGTACATGTGATGGTGGCTTCACCTTCTGCAAATGAGAATCTAATACTGGTAAAACACGATGCGAAGAGAAAGCTTCATCTTTATATGAATTGTTAAACCATAGAGATGCAAGTCTTTTTGGTCCGCCAAGAAAACCACAGAGCAAAATGTCTATAGCGATACCGCGGATGGCATCTGGCATCATGCATAATAGTGGTGACACTGATTTTACGCCATTTTGTGAATTCTCAGTCTCGCTGGCACGTTGAGTATCGGCTTTGTGTTCTTGAATCGACCTTAATGCCAAATTGTTCACGTAGGGAAACAGAACCATATTCGTATCACTATCCGGGTTGACAGTTGCATTGTTTACACCTCTTATCTTGCACCTGAGACAAGAATGGTAGCCACAGAATCTTACATGGTACATGAAGTCCGCGCGTGCTGGAGCATTTCCTGTACCGCACAGCAGGATTGCTTTTATTTTTGTCATCGTTTCCCTAACCAAAATCTCAACACCATCGAAGAGTTCTAATAACTGCTGATGAATAGGCGATAAAAAAAATCCACACCTGGATCCGTTCGGCCAAACCAGATGCCAGCAAGAATAATATTCTTATCTAGCATTTGTTTCCAAAACGGTAACTCATTTATGACTAGATACAGAGGCCAGATGCTGAATTTCCTGGATTTAAAAACAGGAGCACCATCTGAGTACCACATGAATGAGATGTTGTTTCGGTCACTAAAAATTTTCCCTGGTGCTGAGAAACGTTTGTAGAGTTCGCCATCGTAGATGTCCTCGATATTATTGCCATTTTCTTTCCTATGTGGATTGAAGCGATGTTGAAGATCTGCGATGAAGTCCGGCCGCACAAACATTGCCTCAAGTTGGTCAACAATTGATGACGCGATAAAATAAAATTTTTTTGGATTATCTACGCAGTCACATGGGTCATGTTCATTCAGAGAGTGATGGAGGCATGTAGGACAATAAAAATGTTTAGTGAACGGAATATCAACGGCACTAAAATATTTCCAGAACTTGTAAACTGTCTTATTAAAGCGTTCTGTGTCCGGCAAATGCAGTGCAATCGAATTAAAAATGTGCTGTAGACATGTACCCGTTAACTTTTGCGTCACAATCAATGTAAATATGGCTAACATGCTCTCCGCAACGATAATTGCAAACCCAGCACATAGTGGTTGATTATCCATATCATCAGCCTCGTTTCGTCGCCTATTGTGAGCTCTAAAATTTTCATCATCTTCGCCCGAGACTGCCCTCTACCTCGTGTAGCTGAGGCTAGTTCACAGACTGACGATCTACAGGGAAACCCTCAATGGGGACAGTAACCATCTCTGTCCCCATAGACCTCGGTAAGCCTAACACTACCCTGCATACACCACTTCCGGTGAACGCACTCCTCTATCTGCCAGCCCCGACCAGTCTGAGCACTATAGTGACTCTGACTCCGACTCTTCCTTAACCTCGACAAACACACATGAGGAGGTCAACCCTGTGCATCAGCCAGATATCAGGGACTTAACAATGTTCATAAATGACACCCCCGAGCATATCAGTGACACATATGAGTTAGTTGAACCTGGAGAGAAAGTAGGAGTAGCCAGTTCGACACACCTGTCGGCACTGTCGTCAGTCGATTTCTCTACACTAATACTATCGTCTACGGAGGAGAATCGATGTTTCTTCCCAATGAAGACTAAAACCGCTGTGTGGAGAGCACTAGTGGACCCCGGTGCCAATCGATCCTTCTTGAGTATCAACGCCGACCCTAGGACTCTAACACACTCCATCCCATTAAATTCCGTAGTACGACTCGCGGACGGTAGCATCTCCCCACTCTCTGGATGTGTGGCTGTCGAACTAACTATAGGGAAGATGGAACAAGTCATCCCGATGAGGTTAGTAAAATCACTCGCGTACGACTGTATACTGGGGATGGACGCGCTACAGAGATTCAAGGTGGTATTAGACCTAGGTCGACGTACCATTAGAATGGGAAACTCCGATGAAACTAGCTTTGAAAACGTCAAACACCCTACTGAGACCATTCTACCTGCGTCAGCTGATTTACTACCAATAGAATCACACTCCACCCTTTCACGACTCCTCGAAGGTATAAATCTTTGGGGACAAAGTCTATCTACTATGGAGGAGAATTACGAGTGTCAAAAACCAGCCATTTATACTGCCACTCCTGAACCAGACAGACTAGATTCACTCAGGACTCACTTCAAATCTCTGATTCCTACCCCATCGAAAACCGTGCCTATCACCCCTGCCTTCCAGTATGAAATAGACGTTCAAGGCCACTAGCCCGTCAGACAGGGAACCCGCAGATATTCCCACGCGATGTTGAAAGTAGCCCATGAAGAAATAGACAAAATGTTGACAGAAGGAGTCATTGAACCATCCAATAGTCCCTGGTGCAGTTGGCTAGTGTTGAAGATGAAACCCAATGGTAAGGTCAGAGTATGCATAGACTATAAAAAACTCAATGAGGTCACGGTCCACGATGCCGTACCCATGCAAAACCTCGACGAACTTCTTGATCAGCTCCACGGGGCTGTATACATCTCAAAAATCGACCTGTCACAGGCTTACTTCCATCTAGAACTGAAAAAGGAATGTCGCCCATACACTGCCTTCGCTGTACCAGACAAGGGACTCTTCCAAATGACCAGATTGGGGTTCGGCCTAAGGAACGGGGCTGCCGCTTGGCAAAGGTTGATGAACTTAGTAATCCCTATAGAATGAAACTTGAACATCCGGGTATTCATGCACGACTTCATAGTGGTTACCCGAACCATAGATGAGCACATAGACTGGGTAGAAGCACTAATATATCGACTAACCAAGTTCAAACTCACCATCAATCCCGACAAAAGCGAATTCCTATGCTCCACAGTAAAATTCCTCGGATACCAAGTAACCCCACAAGGCATCCCGATCGCCTGTCTCCAATCCTAACCTATCCGACACCAAAAACCGTCAAAGAAGTACAAAGATTTCTTGGAATCATGCAGTGGTACGCCCGGTTCTTGCCCAACTTGTCGGAGGAAAAAATCCCTCTATTAAAACTTGTCAAAAAAGAGGCCGAATGGAATTGGGGCGAGGAACAACAAAGAGCTTTTGATCATTTACGCCGCGCACTCACGGATGCACCAGTATTGGCCAGGCCCAACTTTAAGAAACCCTTCACCCTGCAAACTGACGCGAGTGACAATGCCATCTCGGCTGTTCTATCCCAGGAGGGGGAGTGGGGATTAGACGCGAAAATTCAGCTATAGGCTCGGAACATCCAATCTGCTACGCAAACAGAGTACTACCCCCTGCCGAAAAGAATTACACAGTCACAGAGAGAGAGTGCCTAGCACTGTTATTTGGTACTGAAAAATTCCGTCATTACCTGGAAGGTACCAGATTCACAGTTATCACCGACCATAGTAGCCTCCGATGGTTAACCAACTTAAAAGACCCCTCAGGTCGACTAGCTCGGAGGGCCCTCAAACTACAAGCATTTGACATAACCTTCGTACACCGTAGGGGACCCCTACATGTGGTCCCAGACGCACTATCCCGACTACATGAAGATGAAGCATCAGCTATGACCACTACTAAGGGACGAGAAGAAACAACTGACACCTGGTACGAAACTCGGGTGCAAAACGTAACGAGCTCACCCAGTAAATACCCTGATTGGCGCGGGTGGGCAATGGTCGGCTATGGAACTTACCGACCGAACCCGACTATAGACTCAACCATGGAGGACCTAGACGCATGAAGCTTGTCTTACCTGCCGCATCACGAGCCCTAGCTATAGCAGAAGCGCCCCCCCCCTCAAGCCGGACACCTAGGAGAAGAAAAGACGTTTAAGAGAATATCCATCAAATGTTATTGTCCGGATTTTTTCAAGACACCGTGGAACATGTTAGAAGGTGCATCCAATGCCAACAATTTAAACCCAGCCAATTAAAGCCAGTCGGATTTTTGCGAGAACGTATCGTCTCCAGACCGTGGATGACTGTAGCGGCCGACATCATGGGACCTTTCCCTCCGAGTCTGACCCAAAATAGATACCTCCTGGTGTTCCAAGACTGGTTTACGAAATACGTCGAATTACACCCAATACGGAGCGCAAATTGTAGGACAGTATGGAAAGCTTTTGACTCATCTATATCAAATCGCTGGGGTAAACCTTCAACTTTCTTCTCCGATAACGGTACCGAGTTCGTAGGAGTCGAACTGCAGAACAAGTTACCCGGAGCGGGAATATATATAGTTAACACCCCCCCGTACACGCCGCAGACCAACCCGGTAGGACCAACACAGAAGAGACTTCTCATTCTCCATGGGCGATCTAGTACTGAAAAAGAACAGAAAACTCTCTCAGGGTAGCCAACACTATACTGCAAAGCTAGCTCCGAAATGGATCGGACCGTTCAAAATAGTGTCTGTGCTATATTTTTTTTTGTTGTTTCAAGTTTTCTTTTGTTTATTCGTCACCACTTTTCTTTTCATTTACACAAAGTGCCGCTCATTAGAGACCCGGAAGATCACTATAGAACCTATATCCGACAAGAGCAACCTTAATATTGCGTGAAATTACACGCGCCCCGAGTGACCCTATAGATTATAAGTTTGTGCCAGTCAGTCTCTTACTAAGTCCACAGTCAGCCAAACCTATAACTGTCACATAGTATTATTAACGTGAGGATAACTTAATAATATCTATACTAGGTGGAAATGACCACGAAACCTGCAGGTCAGGCCTCAGCTGTGTTAACTAATATTAAGATGATCAAGACTGAATTAACGTTTGATACCATTTCATACCTAATAAAAAAGGCAAAATTTACTCCTCCAAGTAAGATAATTGGCACCTGCCTCCAGATCATGACCCCTTTCCTGTCACATTCCCCTGGTCTATGGTGGTCACCTGCATTCTCCCCAATGTTAACTGATGATATTATTTCGAGTTCACAGAACAACTGAAGCAACGCAAGCCTACTACAATCAACACTACTCTATCTGTCTTTTCTCTATATCTAAACTTACTTTGCTTCTACATATCGCATCTCTCTCTCTCGAACACTCAAAAGAAGAAGTCAACAACCTGAAGGACACGACCAAGATCACTAAGTCCACCAACGGAGGAGCTCCCGCCATGCAACACCGAGTCCAAGAGATCGCCTGACGCAGACTCTGAGTAGAGCCCACGACAGGGCTAGAAGGAGGGCTGTGATGAAAGGCGCACCCCGAGCACTCCACAAATCTCTGCCCGGGAGGTGCTGCCCCCTCACGGCACAACCACAAAGCTCCGGTGCCCTGCGCGACGGACAGCCTCGTGCCGGCGGGACATTACACTGACAGACTTCGTTGTGACAGTTGCACTCCGTGAAATAATTGGTATAAAGAGAATTCTCGTTATACCTCTGTGTTGGAAAAGGTATAGAGTATAGTCGAGATCATCAACTAGCAGTGGAGGAGAAGCTGGTGACCCATAATCCTCAGTGTACAATTCCTGAGACGAGAGAAGATCCACATAACCTCCACGACGCCCACCGCACTCAGCTAAAGGTATTGTGCCGTATTTATTGTACTTGGAGGACTTCTATGGGAGTGAGCACTCCCGGGTAACAATCGCCTCATAAACCACCTCACTTGTGACCCTTGGGGTTCCAGAATCAACGTGTAATCCCGTGATCGCGAGACCCAGACATCGTGTGAGAGAGAGAGAGATAGCATACTATCAATCCTACACCTGTTAAGTCTCTTCCTTGTCTAACTGCCTACTATAGGCTGTAGAGTCATTTCTATCTTGATTGTATCTAGAGTATAGTCGAGATCATCAACTAGCAGTGGAGGAGAAGCTGGTGACCCATAATCCTCAGTGTACAATTCCTGAGACGAGAGAAGATCCACATAACCTCCACGACGCCCACCGCACTCAGCTAAAGGTATTGTGCCGTATTTATTGTACTTGGAGGACTTCTATGGGAGTGAGCACTCCCGGGTAACAATCGCCTCATAAACCACCTCACTTGTGACCCTGGGGGTTCCAGAATCAACGTGTAATCCCGTGATCGCGAGACCCAGACATCGTGTGAGAGAGAGAGAGATAGCATACTATCAATCCTACACCTGTTAAGTCTCTTCCTTGTCTAACTGCCTACTATAGGCTGTAGAGTCATTTCTATCTTGATTGTATCGAGTCCTCTGTCTTACAACATTGCTGTAAAACATTAACTAACCTTGTTTACCCTGTATCGAGTCAACATTGAAAGAGAATAATATCGCGTGTCAAGTTACTAACCCGAAACTGAATATATTACAACTCTGAGATTTTTTCCTACAACTATTGTTGGATTAATTATATCTCCCCCCACCTACAGCACTTACAGGAACCTCAAGGTAATTATTACTTGCTCAAGTCTAATAAACCCAACCATAACTAAAGATTTTTGTGCACGGCACGAACAAATCAACCTGCCGCGTCACACTATATAATAAAAAAAACATTTTACTATTGCCAACAGTCATTCGGGGCATAACTTGGTCAATTATGCCACCTCCTACATTAGGTCTTCCTGCCTGATCGGAATTATTGTCGCTGAATGTGCTTTCTTCATCACTTTCTGTCAAGTTTTTTTCATTTTTACTCGCAATGACAACATCCGGGAACTCAAACAATTGTGAAGTATCGGTGAGCTGAGTGGCAGGTTCAGGAATTGATGTCAATGGTGTAGATACCGCAAAAGTAGGCCGTTCAGGCGGGAATCCACAGCTGGCCGTCCTGGAAACCGATGAACTGTTATCAGAGACATTACGAGTATTTTGTGATCCATCAACGCGTCGACTGAGGTTGGGAAGACTCTGTTCAGGCGGGAATCCACAACTGGCCGTCCTCGGAGCCAATGAACTGTTATCAGAGCCATTACGAGCATTTTGTGATCCATCAACTGGTCGAATGAGGTTGGGAAGACTCTGTTCAGGTAGAAATCCACAACTGGCGGTCCTGGGAACCGGTAAATGTGAAAATTGCAACTTTTTCTATGAAGTTGTTAAAGTGTACTTAGGAGTTTCGATGATGACATGAAAAAAGTTCCATGGATTTAAAACTTTTGTCAATTAATGGTCTTGTAATCGAGCATGTATGGTTTGAATTTTAAATCATTCCACCACCTGGTTTGTGAGAAAATGTAACTTGAACTTGCGATTATACGCCGTTATCGCCATAAGCGCCTATGTTAAAGAGCTATATTGTAATTCCCAATTTCTCGTAAACGAAGTGGACAAATGAAATAAAACTTGAAATATAGCTACAGAAAATACAGAGCAATAAATGGTTAGTTTTTTGTTTTGCCGGAACTTTTTTAATTTTTCGATTTTTAAAAATTGATATTCTAGTCAACGGATTGAACCTGTACTGACTCAGCTCGATTTCGCTGCACAAAGTATTGTTATTTGCTGCCAATTGTATTTTTAAACTCAAATCATTCACTCATCGTTTGAAATACTTCTCAATATCGTGGAATGGTTATTACATGCCTGCCCACATGAAACGATGTCGTAGCATTCCTAGTTTTTTGGATAAAGCTGTAAATGGAGTCCTGAACCTGCTCGATATGGCATCAAATGGAGTTCTTTGCCTAAGGCTATCGCCTTTATTGTCTTGTTGTGATGCTTAGCTTCGGTAAGGTCATGTTTTGCGGCGCTGACAGCATTGACGGCTTAAGCAATCCGAGCAGCATCACCCGCCAGGGCTTCTGTTGCACTTAAGTTAGCAAATAGTGGAATGTGAAACGCTGGCAGGAACCCTACAATTTTTGTGGGCACTGGAATCAATGAGTATATTCTTCCGTTCACCAGCTGCCTTAACTGCTTTCCGTGTATTCATCAGGGCTGTTTTAATAGGGTTCGTATTCTCAGGTTTTACTGATTTTCTCGCGGAGGTGATGATTGATCTCAATGCATGAGCGTTAGCACCTTTAACACGTTTCGATTTGGTCTTCATGATGCCCGCAACGCTCAATGCTGCTGCTCGTTCACCAAGACTCAAATCTTCTATAAGCTATAAGCCGCTTCCAAGCTGCCTTAGCAAGAGTCTTATTAGCTTTATTCCAAGCGACAATGTTGTTCTGATCCTTCAGATACGCCATGTCATGTATTTTGCAGGCTGTGTCCAGTGAATTTATTCCTAGTCTCTTTGCCAATTTCGTTCCTGAATCACAGTACTTGTAGCCAGGCATATCCCGAGTAAAAATTTTCTGACGCGTCCAGCAGCTTGCTGGGCTCGTGAGAACGTCACGGGCGTCACACAGGCGTACGCTCGCGTATATTACCTACTACCCACGGGCCCACGACCGCTCCAGCACGGGCCGTTGGGATCAAAAACGTCGGTACGCGACGGGCGCGTAGCACTGGCGCACGCAGTAGCTGGGCCCTCGTAATATATCCTAATGAAAGCAAAATGTTGCAGGCGCCCACCAAGCGTATACACACTAGATGGGCCCTTGCTGGAGCCTAGCAAAATATGTATAGAGTATATACATGTAAAGTATTTCTAAATTTATTGATAATGATAAAAAATAAATAAAGCCAAGTTGCAATATTACTAAAAACAATTCGCCGATAGGTACATGCTATCTATTTCATCATACTAACTAAATTCAATGTCCTTGGAAAATGGTGCAATATAATATATCAGTATTATATTACATACACTCATTTTTTTACTATCATAAATTTTGACAAAGTCATTATTGAGAATAAGCAATATATTCTTATTTCATCTATCGCAATCGTAGCCAATATGGCCCCTCTAAATCGCGTTACTAATAATAAAAAGGCGTATGTCTAAATTAATCGTCGGGTTAAAATTGAAATATCTTTGAAACTATTGAAGATGGCAATTTTTTAAAAGATATTTTTGATTAAGCCACCAAGATAATTTCTACATACGCCCTTTGATCATTAGCCACGCGATATGTATATAACGCGCAAATAATCTCCTTATTATTAATATATACTTATAAATTAAATATTTGTATAATTTTTTTCGGGGAATTGAGTATTCGATGCGTTCGATGGTGCGCTACTATTATCAAAACTTGAGTCATAACCCGGATTATTATATTCTTGTGGATATTACCACTGATGTTGCGGAGGATGTGGGTAGTGCCGGCTTGGTGAATTCCCATAGTTGTAATTGACATACGGTTGATTTTGATTGTAATATGGATAAATTGGCCCACGTGATGTAGATGGATACGGACCATGAGCGAAATTTGAACCAAAATATGGATAATTGTAGTTGTCACTATAATTATTTGCGTTCATGCCGTTCCACTGTTGTACGACGAGGAATAATAACCTGCCCCAGGATCAAAATCATTTGAATGTAGTCCAGAAGTAGTTATAATGTTATTGGATGATCTGGCAGTAGGTTGTGTTAATTTTTCCCCGTCTTTAGCACTTTTTTCTTGTGGATCAACTCGAGTTTCCGTATGTGATGCAGAAAAAGTTGATAATTCCGATTGTAACTCAAAGGACGATTGTGAATTGTCATTATTCTCTTCATTATCATCATCACCATCACTATCGTCGGATGAACTGTGCACATCAGGTTTTCCGTCTCAATCTTCATCAGCATCATCATCATCATCATCATCATCATCATCATCATCATCATCTTCATCATCATCAATGGAATCTTGCGCTACAGGAACTGGTTGGGAAGCCTGATCATCAGAAGTAGATATTTTTGATTCAGTGGAATGTTTGTCTGCTAGAAAAGTTGCTGGTTTTTTCGATAGAGGTTCAGTAGTTAGAGTAGTCAAGGGTGATCCCTCAGATTTTTGTTTCAAACTCTTCAATGAAATTAACGGTGACTGTCCTGTTGCCAATGTCGAATCAAAGATCTCTGATGAAGAATGTCGATTTTTGTGTATCTTCAGAGGAACGACGGTGTCTTTCTCGCCGTCTAGGCTTCGCTCACCTAAAAACAAAAATAAATGATGTTTAATAACTTAAAATAACTGAGATTATAATACGTACGACTTTTCCTTTTCTTGGCACTCAGTCTACTTTTCTTGGCTGCTTCACTTTTTTTTTTATTTTTGCTCCTTCAACTGTTCTGGACTTAAGTTCCTTGCATTTTTAATTGAACGAATCTTACGGTTGATAACCGTGTTAAATACAGTCGGAGCCACTTTTATATTCAGCTGTTTTTTTATGAATCCTATAATATAAAATAATTTTGAATAAAAATTTATCTAGGCACGTATATCAATAAATTTTTATATTTCGGGTATAAATGAGCATACCTATCGTTGCGTCTCTCAATTTCGTGTTCTTTTCATGCAACTTCAGTGCTGTTCCAGCTTCATAAAGCTCATCGTCGCTGCAAAGATGGCAGACGATATGGCGAATATATTTATGCGAATCTCGCAAACAGGTCCTACATAAGGTCTGCATCTCTGTGGGTGTCATCTTAAACCCAGTAGTGTAATTATTACCGCGCTTTCTGGACCAAAAATGTCTGCTGGGAATGCAGCTAGCAATTTTGTCTGCTAAGTCAATGTCTGCTGGGAACGCAGCTAACAATTTTATGCTGGCAATGACTTCGGGAGTAACTGAAAAATATTTTTTAGTTATAAGTATTCAAAGAGATTACAGTGCATCTTAGCCCTAATATTCTGTGAAAAAATTGTCAGTTATGGTTACCAAACTGTCTCCAATCTTTGCAAATACATTGTGCACAATTTGAGCACTCAGCTTGCTGTGCAATAGTCGATTTTTCAACCTCGTGAGCTGGTGGCGACTTTGATGTAGTTGGTTTTTTAACCTCGGGAGCTGGTTGTGCCTTTGATGTCATTAGTTTTTCAACCTCGTGAGCTGGTGGCGACTTTGATGTAGTTGGTTTTTTAAACTCGGGAGCTGGTTGTGCCTTTGATGTCATTGGTTTTTCAATCTCGTGAGCTGGTGGCGACTTTGATGTAGTTGATTTTCTAGCCTTGAAAGCTGGTTGCGACTTTGATTTAGTGGATTTTTCAACCTTGAGAGCTGGTTGCGACTTTCATGTAGTTGGTTTTTCAACCTCGAGCGCTGGTGCCGACTTTGATTTGCCTGGTACTGACAGTTGTTTTTCAGGTATAGAAATCTCCTGATTACAGATGTCGTTTGTTGCCATCTCTGCATCATGTACGTCGTTTTCGAGTGTAGTATCAGTTATTACACCATCTTCCCAACTGAAATTGTCAGCCATTTCACGCGTAGTGGCTTGCAATTTTTTCTTATTGGTATCGTGCGCGGTTGAATTTCGATTCGCCATTTTTTTTTCAATTTCGATCGCTCAGCAGCTATCTCATAAGCTTCTGTTTCTCGCAAAATCTCACCTTCTTCAGTAACAGTCAATGAATCGAGTTTTTTTTTGTTCGCTGAAAAATTGTAGTTTATAAATTAATAATAATTATATTATATATACATATGAAGAAAAAATTATCATTATTGAAAATGTCCATGTATCATTATAGACAACTCGATAATTATTGGAAATGTTTTAATTCTATATAAATATTGTTGTTCATGAATGTGTTCTGTGTGCATGTGTGTATGTGTGTACAGATATGCGTGCCTGTGTACAACCTAAGCAGTTGAGTGGGGCCAAGAAGCCATGATGCTGCACCGTTCCCCGGCGCATCAGGCATGATATGGATGTGAGAGTACACATACATAGATGACGGTTCTTGCTTATACGTATATGTAACTTAGCGACGAAGCACGTGTATAATTCAGTATTTTTTGTACAATGATTAAATATTTCGGTCTAGACTCTGAATCGCAATTAATTTGTTTTTTAAAAAACCTGATACTTGAATTGAGGTATAAACAATTCCAATGAAGCCAAACGTTATTGCATCATGCTATGCAATTGCCGAAGAAAAATTGGTATCACCTTTAACGATTGTCTTAACTGCCACTGTTATTCATTATTATGTGTATTATATTATATATACTTACTTGCAATTTGTAATATTACTGCTTCGTGTTCTGTTAATATTTGTTGCTCGTCTACCCAAGGTAAATGGACTATCTTACCCACGACGATATGGCCAGGCTTCTTCAAAACTTCTAGCAATTTTTTCCCTGCGATTAATGAGATTTTTCGTTCTCCCGTCAAAAAAATTAAAACAAATTTACTCTCTAACGACATTTAAAAAAATTACACCGTGTAGTTCAACACTTTATTCACTTTTTTTCCTCTTATTCGACGTAAAATAGGCAAATAACGCGCACTGCATCGACAAGTGGACACCTCGTGTAAAAATACTGTGTGCAAGTTTAAACGAGTCCGAAAATTTTCTTTGTCCTCACACAAGTGGCGGCAGCAAACCTGCTTTTCCTGGAGGCACCTTGGAGATCATCCAGGCAACCACATCGGTGAAGCTCCCGCCCTTCTGGCGCCATTGCCCACGCATGTGGTTTATACAAATCGAGGCACAATTCCACGCGGGCAGGATCACTACAGATGCAGCCAAGTACAATCTGCTGGTCACTGCCCTGGACGCAGACGCGATGATGGAGGTCGCCGACCTCTTGACAAATCCTCCTGCAACCAACAGGTATGAGCATCTGAAAAACGAAATCATGAGTCGCCTGACCGACTCCGCCGATCGCCAGCTGCATAAGGTTCTCACCGAACTCGAACTGGGTGACAAGAAACCTTCCCAGCTGCTTCGACAGATGACCACGCTGGCAGGTGACCGAGCCACAGAGGACGTGCTGCGAGTCCGCTGGCTCGCCCTGCTGCCACCATCAATCCAACGCTGCCTGAAACTCATTAAGACGGCTACCCTCGACGAGCAGGCGAAAATCGCCGATGAGCTCCTCGAGCCGCAGTCGTCTGCAACAGTGATGGCCACGGACCACACACGCGCCAGGTCCAAATCGCCTAGCCGCCAGCCCATGACCTCACTTGACACACTCGCCAGAGAGGTGGCCGGCCTGAAGCTGGCCATGGCCGAGCTGGTCACTGTAAATGCCTCGCTGATGACCGCCATGAGGGATCGAGGGCGCCAACGCAACCGCAGCCACTCTCAGAATCGTTCTCAGAGTCGCTCTTCGTCCCACAGCACCAACGATCTCTGTTTTTATCACCGGCGCTTTGGTGATAGAGCTCGCAACTGTGAGGATCCATGCTCCCTCGGCAACAAGCCGGCGGGAAACTAATTGCGCTGTCAACCTCTGTTTTTATCACCGGCGCTTTGGTGATAGAGCTCGCAACTGTGAGGATCCATGCTCCCTCGGCAACAAGCCGGCGGGAAACTAATTGCGCTGTCAACCGTACAGGCGGCCGGCGACAGCGCGAGCCCACGCCTTACCAAGGAGTATAGACTGCACTTGTTCGACCGCTCCTCCAACATTAAGCTCCTGGTCGATTCTGGCTCAGTTATTTCACTGATGCCCAGATCGGCCATCGCCGTAAGGAGTATAGACTGCACTTGTTCGACCGCTCCTCCAACATTAAGCTCCTGGTCGATTCTGGCTCAGTTATTTCACTGATGCCCAGATCGGCCATCGCCGAGAAACTGCAGAGAGACAGCTTCGAGCTATACGCCGCCAATGGAACGACCATTCACACGTATGGCCAGAAGCTGTTACGACTCAACCTCAACCTCCGCCGAGAATTCCGATGGCCATTCATCGTTGCAGATGTCCAGACGGCGATCCTTGGTGCCGACTTCCTTGTCCACCATGGCCTTCTGCTGGACCTCAAGGGGAGACGCCTCATCGACCCGCTCACGTCACTGACGACGCGTGGTCAGCTTGCTGAGGCTGCAGTCCACTCCGTGTCTACGATCGATCGCACTGCCTGTGCAGAGGGGCATGACCAGGCCTGCACTGATCTGCTCAACCGCTATGTGGACATCACGAGGCCTAACACCGTCCCTGCCACCCAATCTGACAACGACGTGGCTCACTTTATCAAAACAACTCCTGCACTGATCTGCTCAACCGCTATGTGGACATCACGAGGCCTAACACCGTCCCTGCCACCCAATCTGACAACGACGTGGCTCACTTTATCAAAACAACAGGCCCGCCAGTCTTTGAGCGCCCTCGCCGACTCACTGGTGAGAAGCTGCAAGCCGCACGAGAAGATTTTGACCTGCTTCTGCACCACGGCGTCATCCGGCCATCCAGCAGCCAGTGGGTCTGCACTGATCTGCTCAACCGCTATGTGGACATCACGAGGCCTAACACCGTCCCTGCCACCCAATCTGACAACGACGTGGCTCACTTTATCAAAACAACGGGCCCGCCAGTCTTTGAGCGCCCTCGCCGACTCACTGGTGAGAAGCTGCAAGCCGCACGAGAAGATTTTGACCTGCTTCTGCACCACGGCGTCATCCTCCCTCGCCGACTCACTGGTGAGAAGCTGCAAGCCGCACGAGAAGATTTTGACCTGCTTCTGCACCACGGCGTCATCCGGCCATCCAGCAGCCAGTGGGTCAGCCCAATACACATGGTTGCCAAGAAACTCGGCGGCTGGAGGACTACAGGGGACTATCGAAGGCTCAACAACTGCACAGTCCCGGATCGTTACCCTTCTTCTGCACCACGGCGTCATCCGGCCATCCAGCAGCCAGTGGGCCAGCCCAATACACATGGTTGCCAAGAAACTCGGCGGCTGGAGGACTACAGGGGACTATCGAAGGCTCAACAACTGCACAGTCCCGGATCGTTACCCTGTGTCAGCCCAATACACATGGTTGCCAAGAAACTCGGCGGCTGGAGGACTACAGGGGACTATCGAAGGCTCAACAACTGCACAGTCCCGGATCGTTACCCTGTGCCGCATGTCGAGGGCATCCTGCAGCGCCTGCATGGCTCTTCAGTCTTCTCCACGATAGATTTGGTGCGCGCATACCATCAAATCCCTGTCGCCAAGGATGACATCCAAAAGACTGCAGTGACCACGCCCTTCGGCCTATTCGAATTCATCGGCATGCCGCCCGGCCTGCGAAATGCGACCCAGACGTTCCAGCGCCACATGGACAATCTGCTACGAGGTCTCGACTTCGTGGGCTGCTTCATTGACGACCTGATTGTGCATTCCAAGTCGCCTGCCGAGCACCTGGAGCACCTTCAGACGGTGTTTGAAATCCTCCGGGCGAACAAGTTGACAATAAACCCAAATAAGTGCCAATTCGGCAAGTCAGAGGTTTTGTACCTCGGGTTCACGGTCAACGCCAGTGGCTACCAGCCTCCAGCAGAGCGCATTGAGGCAATTGCATCATTTCCGAAGCCCCAGACGATCGCTGATCTACGCCGCTTCCTGGGGATGACTAACTATTACCGCGGATGCGTGCCTGGTGCAGCACAAAACCAGGTGCATCATTTCCGAAGCCCCAGACGATCGCTGATCTACGCCGCTTCCTGGGGATGACTAACTATTACCGCGGATGCGTGCCTGGTGCAGCACAAAACCAGGCGCCCCTCAACGGCCTGCTCAAGGGAGCTAAACGACACGACAAGCGCCCAATTCCCTGGGACTCAGCCACAGAGGAAGCTTTTGAGGCTTGCAAGCGTGCATCATTTCCGAAGCCCCAGACGATCGCTGATCTACGCCGCTTCCTGGGGATGACTAACTATTACCGCGGATGCGTGCCTGGTGCAGCACAAAACCCGGCGCCCCTCAACGGCCTGCTCAAGGGAGCTAAACGACACGACAAGCGCCCAATTCCCTGGGACTCAGCCACAGAGGAAGCTTTTGAGGCTTGCAAGCGCAGTATTGTGCATGCCGTGCGCACCACCTTCCTCTCGCCGACGGCAGACCTGTGCCTACGAACGGTCAGCCACAGAGGAAGCTTTTGAGGCTTGCAAGCGCAGTATTGTGCATGCCGTGCGCACCACCTTCCTCTCGCCGACGGCAGACCTGTGCCTACGAACGGATGCCTCCGATATTGCCATTGGAGCCGCGCTAGAGCAACTACAAGATGGTGTTTGGAAACCAGTGGGGTTTTTCTCGCGCAAATTAAACCCTGCCGAGACGCGCTACAGTACGTATGATCGGGAGCTTCTCGCTATCTACTCAGGCGTCCGGTCCTTCCAACACATCCTCGAGGGCCGCCACTTTGTGATCCACACAGACCACAAACCCCTCGTCTATGCCTTCTCCAAGCGCTCCGAGAAAGCCTCGCCTCGTCAGCTGCGCCACTTGGACTACATCTCGCAGTTCACAACCGAGATACACCACACCAGGGGTGAAGACAATGTGGTCGCTGACGCGCTCTCACGCATCCAGACGATCGACATGCCCGTCACCATCACGCATGAAGACATCTTCAACGCACAACAGGACGACGATGAGCTGCCGGATCTCCGCCAATCCACATCGCTCAACCTACAAGAGATAAATATTGACGATTTCCTGATTCTTTGCGACATAAACAATGGCCGCATCAGGCCCTATGTTCCGCTGAATCTGCGCCGTCAAGTTTTCGACTCAGTGCACGGCCTGTCGCACCCGAGTGGACGAGTAACCGCGCAGATGATGACCAAAAGCTTCGTCTGGCCTGGCATCAAGCGCGATGCGCTCAAGTGGGCGAGAGAATGTGTGGCCTGTCAACGAGCCAAAGTCCACCGCCACAATCGTTTGACGCCTCTCCACATCGAAGTGCCGCACCACCGCTTCGACCACATTCATCTCGACCTGATCGAGCTGCCACGAGTCGGTGAGCTCAGGTATTGCCTCACTATCATCGACCGCTTCAGTCGCTGGCCGCAGGCGATTCCACTGAGCAACATGACAGCCGACACGGTTGCCTCAGCCTTTTACATCAACTGGGTTCCTCACTATCATCGACCGCTTCAGTCGCTGGCCGCAGGCGATTCCACTGAGCAACATGACAGCCGACACGGTTGCCTCAGCCTTTTACATCAACTGGGTATGTCAATTTGGCACGCCGCTGACCATCTCCACGGACCAAGGCTCGCAATTTGAAGCAGCACTCTTCTCAGCCCTCGCACGGCTGATCGGTGCTCAACGCATCCGCACCACGCCGTACCACCCGCAGGCCAATGGCCTTGTGGAGCG
>MVJL01011412.1:0-14254 GCA_002156465.1 Macrocentrus cingulum | reverse complement strand
TAAGTTTTGCATATTTCCATGGATTTTTTGAATTGTATTTACCGGTACAACGTGCTCACTTTCTAGACTCAAGTAAAAATTGGCCAAACTTGTTAACATCAAGCTATTAAATTCGTCACCATTTGTGCAATCATTATTTTCCACATTTTCCTCAAGAATATCATTATCATCATTATCAGCCTCTGCAATATCCATGATCATATCCTCAAGATCCTCAACCATTGTATTAGCTGAGCTATTCTGTGGAACATTATTTATTATAAAATCGTTGGCTCTATGAGCCTTAGATAAATGTCCAGTAAACGATGATAGCACAGAATATTTTTTTTGGCAATCCGAGAATGGACATTTTACAATTGTCCCGTCGTTAATGTGACATTTTAAATGCTTCAAAAATTTACTATACTTGCGAAAGACTTGGCCACATAATAAGACTTCACAGGTATAAGTTACATTTTCGCTAGCAAGATCATAAGCAATCGTACGCGATGAGTTAGTTCGAAGAGAAATATTATGAAATCGAATCAAATGCATTTTTAGAATTTGTTCACTTTTAAATGACTTAATGCACCCTTCATAACCACAGTGAAACTGTTGAGTTAAATTTCTATGAAATTTCAGATGTTTTATCTGCGCTTGCCATGTATTCACTTGGCTCTAACAGAAAGGACAGGTGTACATGATGATGCTGTCCTGAAACACAGGCATCATAGAATATTACGCCTTACAATAAATTGACGTATTATTATAATGCCTATTAATCACTATTTTTAACGAAATTCAAGTAACGTAAGCCTTAGTCCCATAAATTCATAAATTTTATTCAAAAATTAAACAAGAAAAAAAACCGAGCTATTGCACGTGACGCCAAGAGGTTAGATAGGCAATTAGTAATATTAAATAGCACTTCAATAGCCTACTGTCTGCATTTTTTTGCGTTCAATCCAATAAAACAAACGTATTAAACAGTAGCTTACCTGATTTGATTTTTTTATCACTTAAATTGTACTTTTTCAATAATTTTTTTACGAAAAACACTCTAATAAGTCTGCAGCAAACACACTTATGCATATATAATGCCCGGTCGTGGTATACAGTGTGACCGCACTCTACATTTCATACACTTATTTGAATTTTCAAATTTACCTCGAAAATTACTAAAAATAATATTGAATTTCAAAGCATCCTTCTCTAAAATTCCATTACATAATGTGATTCTCGATAAGTCCCTGAATTTTAAAGCGTTTTTTGTGTCGAAAAATTTTTCTGATACGAAAATCTATAAATTTAGTACGTAAATGAATAATGGTTGCCATTTACGAAGAACATCTGTAAATTTTGTGTACTAAAACTTAATAATTTTAAAGTTTTTTTTTAACAGTGCACGGTGCATTTACGTCCAGGTACGCGAGTTGCGTGACCTTGGCAAGCGCTTGTTTCGCGGCCTCGTAGGCTCTGCGGAGCTCGGGAGTCTCGGTGACCGGGGTAATGCCTTTGACATCTGGACCCTCCAATAACTTGTTGAGAGGCGCGAGTATCTCGGCTGCGTTCTTGATGAACTTGCAGTAGAAGTTGGTCATTCAGAAGAATCCGAGCAACACGGTGATCGTGCTGGGCAATTTTAGCCTCAAGAATCACGTTCACTCGCTCGGATAGTGGCTTCAGACCGTCGGCATTGATTGAATGTCCGAGAAATTGGACCTCGTGCTGTCCGAAGTGTAACTTAGCTGCGTTGATGACGAGTCCGTACTCATGGAGACGGTCAAACAGTATGCGCAGGTGTTCTAGATGCTCTGTCTCGCTCGATGATGCGACGAGAAGGTCGTCGATGAACGCGAAGACGAACGGGAGGTCGCGTGTAACCTCATCAATGAAGCGGTGGAACGTTTGCGCGGCGTTTCGCAGGCCGAAAGTCATCTGCGGAAATTCAAACAGGCCGAACGGTGTGATAATCGCCGTTTTCTCGATGTCCGCGTTCGCGACAGAAATCTGGTTGAACGCGCGGACCAGGTCGATGGTCGAGAAAATCGTTTTTATAAAGAGTTGCCGTAAAGTCGTCGAGAAGTCTGACCGGGTATTTGTCAGGGATTGTGCGCGAGTTGAGTGGACGGTAGTCACCGCAGGGGCGCCTATCGCCAGTCTCCTTGGATACCAGATGTAGTGGAGATGACCAGGGACTACACGAGGGTCGGGCGAGTCCGAGCTTGACCATCTTCTGGAACTCCTCTTTAGCGATCTTCAATTTATTCGGCGCGAGACAGCAGGCTTTGCACGCGACAGGCGGGCCTGACGTAGTCCGGATGAAGTGGACTGTGGCGAGCTTTTTGGCGACGGCGAGACCGTCTGGGCGCGTTATATCCGGGAAGTTGCGGAGCAAATCGTGAAAAATAGAGTTTTCCTCGATTGCTCGGACGAGAAATTGACTGAAATCGCTTACTATAATCTCCGCGCAGAGGCCTGTAATGTCATCGCGAAGCCAGCGTTGTTCGAAGTCGACAAGCAAGCCAAGATGACTTAGAAAATCGGTCCCGATGATGGGCTTCGTGACATCGGCGATGACAAACCTCCACGTAAAGTCCTGTCGTAACCCCAAGCTCAGAGTCAGCGCGGTGCAGCCGTAGGTCTGGATAACACTGCCGTTGGCCGCGTACAAGTGATAATCGACAGGCTGGCGCTTGGTTGGTAGGAGCTTGGCTGGGTAGACTGATAGGTCTGAGCCAGTATCGACGGGATATGAAGTGTTGGTGGCGTAATCCATGACGAACAGGCGGCTAGAAAAACAGAGAGAGTCACATAGCGCCTATAGTGACTCCCACTGGCGTTTTTCGCGAACTTGCAACCCTTGGTACATTTCTTGGCCTCGAGCCCGAATTTCTCGTGAAAGAAGCAGATCCCGGATTTGGAAAGCTTCCTCAAGCGCGATCGTGAGCGCAAGCCGTTGCAAGAATTGTCTCCTCGAGGGCGGCCTCTTTGGTCGAGCTTTGTGGTCAGAACGGTGACTTGTTTCGCCAGCTTGCTAACCTGGAGCTCAAGCAGCGACATTGACGAAGATGTGGACGCGGCGGCGACGGTGTGGCTCGCTAGGAATATCTCATGGAGTTTGTCCGCAGTTTTTGCCAGTTCGTCTAGAGTTGCGGTTTCCGGGGAATTGCGAGAAACTCGCTTGTGGCTCGCTAGGAATATCTCATGGAGTTTGTCCGCAGTTTTTGCCAGTTCGTCTAGAGTTGCGGTTTCCGGGGAATTGCGAGAAACTCGCGAGTCTTCTCCGGGAGGTTGGACATCCACCGGGTCTCCAGGACAGCCTCGTCTACGCCGGGCACGACACTTTTCAAGTGTCGCAAGAATTGTCTCGCGAGTCTTCTCCGGGAGGTTGGACATCCACCGGGTCTCCAGGACAGCCTCGTCTACGCCGGGCACGACACTTTTCAAGTGTCGCAAGAATTGTGACGGTGTCCGGTTGCCGATTGCTTCGCCAGCGAGCAGTTGGCGCAGCTTGGCCCCCTCAGAGCGTGAGAAGCATGCAATCAGAGCTGCTATGAGCTTCTGATAAGGTATTTCCACCGAAGGATTAGTAATGAGGTCTTCGACCTCGATCACATACCTTGTTTTGATGAGCGATGCCGCGTAACAGAATTTTGTGCGCTCCTCGACGATGCCATGAATCCCGAACTGCTGTTCCAGCTGGGAGTACCACAAGCTCACATGCCCCGTGTCAAAAAGTGGAGCTTTGATTGAGGCGACTGTAGTTGCTGCAGGTGGCTTGGCGTCTTGGAACTCTTCCTCGCGATCGGGCATAGCGCTGTTATTGTCGCACACGTGCGAATTGAGTTAGTGACTGTTTCACTCGAGTGCACGTGCGCTCATCGCGGCACTAGGCTGTCTATTGGGCACGCACACACTCACACACTGCGTTGGGCGACACTGAGTGTTCGCTAGGCGACAAGAAAAAACGTAAACACACGCGCGCGCCGAGATAATCTGCTGAGGAATTTATTTTTCGACCGTAGGCCGATCGATATTGCCTCGTGGTGCGGCGATTTGTACTCTTGGTAATAGCACTTGGGTGAAAACTGCACTTATTGCTCGTTGAATGCACTCGCGGGGGTATCTCGTCAACTTCACCGATGCAGCGCAACGTCCAGGGTGCTCTGCAATGCACCGGTGTGCAGATAG
Organism: Macrocentrus cingulum; assembly: GCA_002156465.1. Taxonomy (NCBI): domain Eukaryota; kingdom Metazoa; phylum Arthropoda; class Insecta; order Hymenoptera; family Braconidae; genus Macrocentrus; species Macrocentrus cingulum. Next base: position 10,081 of record MVJL01011412.1, on the reverse strand, counting down.
CACAAGAATTCACAGCGCGTGTCACTCAAGGTCACTCGCGGATTACTGTGAAGCACAGAAAATTCGCGAGATCACGTCGGAGCTCGTGCAGCAATACCCGGTACAAAATAGTCTACTTTAGTCCTTTGGTACACAATATACTATTTTCACACAGCTCAATTCACATCGCGTATTGCTCTGCAGTGATCACGTCGGGAAGAATTAGCTGTACATAGGCATAGAGGAAGGGCTGCGCGCGCATCGCATGTATGTATCTATCTATATATATTATCGCAACGCTCCGTGACTCGCAGCGTTTCAGCCTTCGCTCATAGGCATAGAGGAAGGGCTGCGCGCGCATCGCATGTATGTATCTATCTATATATATTATCGCAACGCTCCGTGACTCGCAGCGTTTCAGCCTTCGCCAAGTTACCCTCCAACTCTCTCGCTCGGGAGGGGATGCGAGCGGTATGCATATATACACATATATGCTATGCAACGCTCGTGACGGGTTTCCGTTTCACTTTTTCTATGGATTTTTCCATTTACACCCGCGCCAAAAGAAGTTTCACTTAAAAAAAAATATTATAGCGCAAAAATTTGTCAGTTCAATGCCTACCTTCTTTGTCCAAAAATAAGTGAAGCAATGGAATGCAGTTTGCTTCCTCGCTATTTGTATCGTCATTTTCATCATTGTCACACTCGGAACCTACACGATCCGGTGGTAAATCAAGCGCAATGGGCTGAAGTTGGTGCATTGTTGATCCTTTGTCTGTCAAATAATCGTCCACTTGGTTGGAATGAATTTCGAAATGACTGGATGGTTCAAGGCCTACTGCATAACATAAATCGGTATAGTCGGATTTGAATCGGCATTTGAGTAGCATTCGTTGATTCTATCACCCATGGTCAGAAAGGCTGCTTTTGTATTGGATTTATGACACCTGAAGAAGAGATAGATACTGTTGGTGTTGAGCCAATCGGGTTTTTTTTTCAACATGGTCCAAAAGTCCGATGGATCATCATTATCGACTGCAATGGAAGGCTGGATTACCGATAGTGCAGGATTCTTGTGCATAGTTGATGTCTCCGATACGGCGCTTTCATTCGGGCAGCTGATCTTTTTTTTGCTCGTTCTTTGGCTCTCATCGTCATTAAGGCATGCTTGGGTGTCAAACGTTTTTAAACCTTCAGCCTCTTTTTCTTTACAGTGTTTGTCAGTTCGTTTCGATTCAGTTGGATATCTCGAATCGTGTTTTAACATATTTTTGTCACTTGCTTGCACCTGCTGGACGCGATTTTTCATTCGTACTGATTGCCGCACTGATTGCTTTGATCCATGTTTAACTTGTATCGATTGATAATGTTCACTTTGAACTTGACTTTTCGTTTTTGATTTTGATTTACGAGATTTTTTTTGTGCAAAATATAATTCTCTCTCCATAAACGATTATATATAGATAATATGCAATGTACAATTTTGCAGAAAAGTGAATAGTTTCAGGAGAAAACTCATAAAACCATTACTTACGAGCGAAAATCAAATTTTTAATATTGTATTCGCAAGATGGGTTAATTAGCTATGAATGCTTTTGAAGAGGATGTATTTCTCTACGAGTTCCATCGATGGCAATCCTAGTAGTGTGATATATCGCGATGTTATAGATAATTGAACAAAAAACATTAATTTTCATAGGTTAATTCAATGGAAAAATTTCCAATATAATTAGCGAGTATTGAGAATTGAAATTAAGAGCTCAGCCTTTGTCAGAATTTTTTTTTTATGTCTAGAATTATATTTCGTCAGAGGAGCTAAGACACAGAAAATGTTGTTTCAAACGAAGCACCCTAGTATGTATTGAGCAGCGAAAATGTATTCCTCGCCAAACTCTTCAAGATAAAATAAAAAATAAATACACTAAACAAAATCGAACAGGTGCTCCCGCTGTCTTTACTACAGAAGAAGAGGCTCCACTTGTAAAATGGGTGAAACTGTTTACTTGTTGGCGCGCGAGCACCATGAGGGGGCAGCAGCTTCCGGGCCTCTGGCCAGCTCGCTCGGCAGCTCTCGGTTCGGCCCGCCTGAGGTAAGTCGGCCGAGCAATATGGCGTAATCATCGATGGAAAATTCTCTCGGTGTCAACGTGTGCTAATTGGTAATCCAAGTTAATAACGGTTTTCTCGAGCGGTTATTGACCATCTGTCTTGTGTTAAATATTCGTAGTTCACTTGCGGAATTAACTATACAATTATTTAACACGGGTTCACGGGTACATGGCTAACTTGTGTATTTTTCTTTCCCTCTCTTATCTGTTCGCCATCTTTACATAAAACACACACATCGTTTTTGTCATTACAATAAATGGTAATCCGTTGCAATCCTGTGTTTTATTGAGTCTACTGGCCTTAAATCTTATCAGTTATTAACTTTAATTAATTGTCTGGACATTTTTTGAGGCCTTCAGCCTATACAAGTGGCACTTTGCCACACTGTAATAAAAACAAACGTTATTTGTTAAATTTTGTGCTGTGCTTAATTCCCTGATTTTCCCCCGAAATATTGCCTACAACCAGATTACAGATCCGGTCGGCATTAATTAACCTACTGAGACCGGATTTTCTATCACAACTGCTGTACTCGGTCTCCAAGTTAGCCAGCGAGATTGGTCGTGAAAATAAATTCAAGGATGGTGTGCCAGGTAGGCATTGGTACGAGGGATTTCTGGCACGAAATCCAATTTCTGTACGAGTAACACCGGCATTAATATCTGGACGTGTGGCAGCGACTGGAGAGAAAATTCGAGCATGGTTTGGACACGTCCAGGCGTATTCGGAAGAGAGTGATGCCTTGAATTGAGTGCTAAACAGCTTGGAAAGTCGAGCAACCGGCGCGCGTTCGCTGGACTAGTTAGATCTCTTAGTTCCGAATTTGACACAATTAATATATCCTTCAGAATTACTGTGAAATTCTTGACAGTTACAGTTTTTGATAGGGTCCAACGCAACGTAAAAAAAAAATTTTTACGAATCGATTTGAAATCTTAATACAAGGCCATCGTGTCACAAGGCCGATCAGATGGGCAATATCGATCCTTAAAATACACATTTCACCTTTCATCGGCAAAGACGACATGGCCTGATGATAACATTTGTCGACGTAAGAAGAGAGATTCATTTTGTTGAATGCTAAACATCTAGTGTTTATCAATGCAAACGAAAAATCTGTTACCAATTGCCTTGGTGGCGATGCACGTGAACGCAAGAACTAATTTATCCAATACAAAAGTGTATTAGTGTCATGTTTCTGAGAAATGAGCTGAAATATAGGAAAAATTTCGTTTCCTTCGTCGAGAAATGAAATATTATTTCCGATTCGTCGACAGGCATTTGTAGTTGAAATATATTAATTTGCGTACTACATTCCGTACACTGTCCACGAATTGTGATGTAAACTTTATCTTTTCCAGCATTGACTTTTGCAAATTGAAATTTGTACGCACAAGGCAATTTATGTTGCAGCCAAATTCTGTCCACGAATTGTGATGTAAACTTTATCTTTTCCAGCATTGACTTTTGCAAATTGAAATTTGTACGCACAAGGCAATTTATGTTGCAGCCAAATCTCATCGTAAACGATGTGGGTCTATCTTAATTCGATTCGTTCTTCGACCGCTTGCGTTTGCTTGCTGAGCGTTTTGGAACATTATCCCTATGCAAAAGATCGAAAGATCGGAACTACCGTTACGATTATAAATAATATACTGATAAAGGTAATCCTTTGTCATGCTCAGACTCTCATTATCCCTATGCAAAAGATCGAAAGATCGGAACTACCGTTACGATTATAAATAATATACTGATAAAGGTAATCCTTTGTCATGCTCAGACTCAAATCGAAGGCTTCTGCTGCCTCTTCCCATAAAGGATTATCCCTGCCGAAACTGCCTACGGTGGACCACGGTGGATTTTGAACAAATTCCACTATGTTCCACTGTACATATAAATTTAGTTTTTTCTTAAGTTATATATATTTTTTGATAGATTATAATATATAATAACAGTTTATACACTATTGGTCACCACCCACGGTCGGGAAGTTTTTTTTTTTTAAGTGAAAACTTCTTTAGGGATGTTGTGCACTTTCCACAGATAGGGGAAAAACAGCCAAGCTCGCGTCAGATCAGGAATGCTGATCGAAAAAGCGTAAGACGGAGAGTGGTGGGAGAGATGACCGCTGGAGGGGCGCCACAGAGGAAGTGAAATGCCCTCTCTTTCTATCGCACAGCGAACATCTAGCTGTTTTGTCTAGCTGTTTTGTTCGAGTGGTGCAGGGCGCTTGCGTGAGTGTGCAAGATCAATAGATAAATATTGTATTTAACAATAAATGATTACACTTTTAAGCCCCCAATTCATGCGAGCGAAATTCACGAGCGAAATTCGGGCGCTAGTAACTTTTTATATACCGTTTACGCAGATATAATATCGCTAGCGATATTCTGTTCGAGCGATAAACGGGGAACATAACCTAGAAAACTGATTTGTAAAATTGAAAATTTATTCTATTGCGAATTTTATTTGCTATACAGATAGTCAAAGATATCTTTTCGGAGTGGTAGTTGCTTATAAATACAGCGAGTAAATAATTTATTTTTAAAAACAGTTGTTTGTTCATTTTTCCACTTTGCTTTTTTAAACGAGGCAGTTTAAGCTACATTGAAAAAAACTGAAATGATTTCAGTTTTATTCTAAATCGATGAATATCGCTCCTTTTGGGGCTTTTTCTATGGATTTCTGCGACAACAGTATATAAAGTCACTAGAACACGAATTTTTTTTGGGGCTTTTTCTATGGATTTCTGCGACAACAGTATATAAAGTCACTAGAACACGAATTTTGCTCGGTGAATTTCGCTCGCATGAATTTGTACCTTTATACAGATAAAGAAATAAATTCGTCCGAAAAAATTCCCTAACCATTCCAAAATCTTCGAAAATGCACAACGTTACTGTATGAATTTGTACCTTTATACAGATAAAGAAATAAATTCGTCCGAAAAAATTCCCTAACCATTCCAAAATCTTCGAAAATGCACAACGTTACTGTTTAAGTTTTCACTTCTACTGGCGCTCCCGGAGTGCTACCGGTAATTTTTTTTTTTTAATATTATAAACCCGAGTAAAAATTTTCGGACGCGCCCAGCAGTTGTTGAGCGCCTGTAACTCGACAGGCGTACCACGAGCGCACGTTTTTGTACATGACCCGCGAAGCACGCGCGTACCACGGCTCCAGCAGGGGCCGTTGTCGGACTATAAGTCGGTACGCGGGTGACCCACGCGAGCGTACTAGGTTACTGAGCCCGTAGTACGCTTATTCTGGAATCGCAATCCACACGCGCCCAGCAAACGCATATGCCCATATAGCGCCTGTGCTAGATTCCTATATATATGTTGGGAGCAATGGTGAAGCTCATCAACACACTCTTATCAAGCACGCACACACGTGTGTGCGAGGCCTACGCGAGCTTAGAGTCTATGTAGTCAGGTCAGTCGTCTTTAATAAACTATGTAAGGCAGACGTGCTCTTTTACGTTTATCCACAAGCACTCATCATTACATTCACACTCCTTCTCCATTGCATATAAATATTGGTACATCTCAACAGGTTATGGGCCCAGTAGCAATTGTGTGAAGAGTGTTTTAAATAAAGTTTGGAGTTGTTTTTCGTTGGATACTCAAGGTTGTGGTTTTTCTGGAAATAAGGCTACGTGAGCTATAAAGGAGTAAAGATGGCTCAGAGTACGCATTCGGTGAGTTTTGGCATAACAAAATTAAATGATAAAAATTATCAGAACTGGAAATATAAGGCTGAGCGTTTGTTGAGGCGAGAACGTACGTGGGAAGCTATAGAAAAGCCTGCGCCACGAGGTGATGAAACTGCCCTTGTTGCATGGCAAGATAAGGATGATCAAGCCCTGTCGCTCATCGCTATGGTCGTTGAGGATAATCAACTGACTCATATAAGGTCATGCACGACGGCAAAAGCAGCATGGGATGCATTAAAGAAGGTGTATGAGGAGTCTGCGCCTATGAACAAATTTTTCTTGATGAGGCAATTATTTAAAGTTGAGCTGCCGGATGAGGGCGACATGAGCGATCATTTAATTAAAATGCAGGATATGATCGATGGTTTATCAGCACTGGGGTGCGAAAATATTGCGGATTTGGCGGTTTGTGCCATATTAAACAGTTTGCCCGACTCGTATGAGCCGGTAATCGCGCCTTTGGCATCGAGGAAAAAAGAGGAATTGACACTTGATTTGATAAAAGGAACTTTAATGACCGAGTATAAGCGTCGTCAAGGCCGATTAGTTAACAAAGAATTTTTAGATTCAGTACACAAGGTGAGTGTCAGAGATAAGAAGGTACCAGTGGAATGTTATTTTTGTGAGCGTCCGGGACATTTGAAAAGAGATTGCCACAAATACAAGCGTTGGCTTGAAAATCAACAGCAGAAGAAAAATAAGTTTGGTGCTAGAGCTACGGCAGTACAACACGATGTAAACAATACGGATGATAGTGATGACCAAGAAAACAGCGCTGGTTTACATACAGCATACTGTGCCAGTCAGGGTCATCGGAGGAATTCGGAGTGGTATTTGGATTCGGCAGCCACAGCACACATGACAGGTGATATAAGTTTTTTCGATACAATTGATACGACGCACAGGTCAGCAGTACGTGTTGCTAACGGAGAAATGAGTAAGGTATTCGGCATCGGCTCGGGGAAAATATTTTGTATCACAACTGAAGGTAAAGAAAGAACGCTATGTCTTGATAATGTTTTATACATACCGGATTTTGACTCTGGACTCATATCAATAAGTATCCTTGATAAACAGGGCTATGCAATAGCTGTGAGTCAAGGCCAGATGAGAATATACAAAAATAAATGTGAAATTGCTGTAGGAGAAATTAAGGGAAAAATGTATAAACTTAAATTGCTTGAGCGTGTATTTGCAGTTACAGCATATCATGGAGATAACTGCATACACACATGGCACGAGCGCTTTGGTCACAGGGATCCAAAGGCGATTCAGAAATTGTGTGCAGAAGGTTTGGCGACAGGAATCAAAATTGAAAGGTGTCCAATTAAACAGGTAGGCGAGACGTGCATTAAGGGGGAGCTGTCAAGACTGCCTTTTCCAAAGCAATTGGAGAGCAGGAGTAAAGCACCGCTGGATTTGGTGCACACGGATTTGTGTGGGCCTATGCCTGTACAGACACCGGGCGGCAGATAGTATTTAATGACTTTAATAGATGATTATAGCAGGTATCTGTACATTTTTCTGTTGCGTAAAAAATCTCAAGCGGTCGATGTTATAAAAGATTTTGTACAGCATTGTCAAACACAATTTAATCACGTGCCTAAAGTTTTTCGCTCTGATAGGGGCGGCGAGTACATTAATCAAGATTTATTGGAGTATTTGAAAAAGGCCGGGATCAAGGTGCAGTATACTACGCCTTACACACCAGAGCAGAACGGCGTGGCGGAGCGTCGAAACCGATACTTGATTGAGACTATCAGGACGATGTTGCTGGGTGCGCATTTGTCACCGACCTACTGGGGAGAAGCAGCTGCTACCGCAGCATATTTACAGAATCGTCTGCCCACAAGGTCTCGTCCGGTAACGCCACATGAATTAATGTTTGATGAGAAGCCTAGTGTTGGGCATTTAAAAATTTTTGGTAGCAAGGCATTTGCATTGATGCCGGAGCACAAGAGAGACAAATTGAGCTCTAAAGTCAGGGAGTGTGTACTCCTGGGTTATTCAAAGGAGTCTAAAGCATACAGGCTACTGGAAAAATCGACCAACAAAATCATCACGAGCAGGGATGTTACTTTCTCAGAACAAGCTCATGATGAAGGGGAAGTAGAGCTGTTCGCGTATGGAGAGGCAAAGATTCCGTCTCCTGAGAAGGAAAAGTCAACTAGTGAGATACAGTTTTCAGTTCCGTGGAATTTCAGTCAGCCAGCACAAACTTTAGACGAGAAAGAGGATTTTTATACACCAGAGGTATCAGAAAACGATATTTCTACTAGTGACGATGATCAACCGTTAGCTAGGCGACTGGAGAAAAATAATCCACCGGGGGAAATGCACGATGAAGAGCAGGAGGTCGAGCCAAGGACTTTTGAAGAGGCAATTAATGGTCCCAATGCACAGCAGTGGATCCAGGCTATGAATGAGGAAATTACATCCCTTCAAGAGCATGATACGTGGACTCTTGAGCCTGTTCCTCGCAACAAAAATGCAATAAGTTCCAAATGGCTTTATAAAATCAAGAGGAGCTGCACGATGAAGAGCAAGAGGTCGAGCCAAGGACTTTTGAGGAGGCAATTAATGGTCCCAATGCACAGCAGTGGATCCAGGCTATGAATGAGGAAATTACATCCCTTCAAGAGCATGATACGTGGACTCTTGAGCCTGTTCCTTGCAACAAAAATGCAATAAGTTCCAAATGGCTTTATAAAATCAAGAGGAGCGTAAATGGACAGCCTGAGCGATTTAAGGCTCGCCTCGTTGCACTGCAACAAAAATGCAATAAGTTCCAAATGGCTTTATAAAATCAAGAGGAGCGTAAATGGACAGCCTGAGCGATTTAAGGCTCGCCTCGTTGCACGTGGTTTCAGCCAAAAATATGGCGAGGATTATGATGAGGTATTTGCTCCAGTGGCAAAAATTGCGACGATAAGACTGCTTCTGTCTATTTCAGGCAAACAAAAATATTTTGTGAAGCATTTCGATGTCAAAACCGCATTCTTAAATGGCCACCTCAAGGAAAATATATATATGGAGCAGCCAACAGGTTTTGTTGACAGCAAGAGGGCAGATTGGGGCTGTAAACTAAATAGAAGTCTTTATGGACTCAAACAAGCTGCCAAAGCGTGGTTTGAGAGGCTGAGGGAGGTCTTGGCTGAGTATGGTTTCGAGAATTGTCCTCATGATGCTTGTTTATTCCGTTTGACCAGTCCGGAAGTTGTTATTTATTTGGTTGTACATGTCGACGACATCATTGTTGCTAGTCCAACACAGGAAGCTATTGAGCACCTCAAGAATCAGCTTAATGAAGTGTTTAATATCACTGATTTGGGCAACTTGAATTTCTACTTGGGAATACAAATGAGAAGGACTGAAAAAGGCGAATTTCGTATCAGCCAGCCAGAGTATATTAGTAAAGTTCTATCACGAGCAAAGCTCACTGAGGCAAAACCATCGGACTATCCAATAACAACGGGTTATGAGAAGCTTCGTGCGGACTCACCAGCAATAAAAAATAATTTCTACGGTAAATTAATTGGATCTTTACTTTACATTGCAGTTAATACTCGACCAGACATTGCTGCATCAGTGTCAATCCTTGCACAGCATGTAAAAGATACAAAACAAGTTGACTGGAATGAAATACAACGTCTCTGTCGATATTTAAAAGCAACAAGGACGCACGAGCTACTTTTGAGCAATGAGAGTGCAGACAAACAGAGTTTGGTCGGATTTGCTGATGCCAATTGGGCGGAGGACCGGGAAACTGGTCGTTCTAACAGCGGCTACATATTTAAGTTCGCAGGTGGAGTCGTGAGCTGGAGTAGCAAGAGGCAAGATTGTGTTGCCTTATCATCAACTGAGTCCGAGATGATTGCACTCTCTGAGGCTGCAAAGGAGTGTGTATGGCTAAGATACATCCTGGAATTCCTTAATCAAGAGCAAAGACAGGCTACTGTCATTTACGAGGATAATCAGGGGTGCATTAGCAACGCAAAGGGGATATCAACCAGTCGCACCAAACATATTGTGACAAGAATCCTCTATGCAAGAGATCTACAAGAAAAGGGAGTGATTCAGGTCACTTACTGTGACACAGAGCATAATCAGGCTGATCTCTTGACAAAACCATTGGGTCCACAGCGATTGAAATTTCTGCTTGATAAGATAGGAATTTGTCAAGGGACAAGGTAATGAGTATCTCCATTGAGGGGAAGTGTTGGGAGCAATGGTGAAGCTCATCAACACACTCTTATCAAGCACGCACACACGTGTGTG
>MVJL01011400.1:0-73095 GCA_002156465.1 Macrocentrus cingulum | reverse complement strand
TATTTTTTCTTTTTTTTTTTTTTTTTTTTGCTTATAACGTATTTTTTGATTACCGTTCCGAGATTGCTGAAGAAAAAAAATATATTTCACGTCTCATTGTTCACCAGTAACCTCAATTTTTTTTTTTTCAATTCTAAATAATATAGAAAAAAAATTTTTCGTCAATTTCAACTGATAATAGGCGGTAGGGGTGTCTTAAAAACTTATTGAAAATTGCGTAAGTGGACACAGAGACGGGACGCAAGAGTGCAAAAGCCGATTGTATACAATAATAATAATAAAAATAATAACAATAATAATAATAATGTTGTGCTTGAGGTAGTATTCACGGTTGTATATTGTGAGGTACACCCTTCCGGTTTGCCAGAACGTTGCTTTACTTTTATAGTGGTATATCCAAGCCACCCTCTCCCTCGTCCGTGTTTATATCGCGGCAATATCTCCCTGCGGTAAATGAAAAAGTTATTGTTTTCCATTTTTACTTCGACATTTTCCTTTATTTCAACGATTCGACGCACAGACAACAGAATGCCACCGAGACTATTATATATTACAGTTGTGATCTGTCAATAAACAGTTCAACTTGTGTTATTATTATATTTTTTTATCACCAAATAAATCATTTATACAATAACAACAATAAAAATCTGTTTTCTTCAGCAGCATGTAAATAAAAACAATCAAAATATCCATTCACGTAAATCATTTTTCTTAAACTTTTTTTTATTTAATTTTTTTTTTTTTTTGAAAATTCACATAAAGTGAAGTGTTTTTATTTGCGAAATTATTTTAATAAATGATTTTTATTTATTTATTTTTTTATTATAAAGAAAATAGTTTTTAGTTATTAAATTTATAATTTAAATATTAAAAAATCGATTATAAAGTAAAAATTAATAATTCAAATTTGATTGTGGTTAATATGAAAAAAATTTTTTTTCTTTTTTTTTTTCATTAAATTCCGATTTTGTCAGATGTGCATGCATTTAACAAGCGATATTCATATGTGCAAATTACAAGCGCGTATTTTGCCTGGGAAATATATAATCGTGTTTACACGGATTTATGTATTTACATTTTGTCGACGACGAGAATCGTCGGCGAGCTATGTAAATATTGCATACACAGCCATACATATATACATGTACGTATGCATCATGTATATTGAGAGCGATATATGTCAAAACCGTGCGTGTATACATATATATGAAATGATTCATTTATAATTAAAAAAATGAAAACAAGTAAATAAAAAATTCTAGAGAGTCGTAACACGGCAAATCAAACGATGCGGATCGGACGAACGATTTTTTTTTTTGCTTTTTGACAATTTCATCATTCACTCTTTCGCTGTCTCGTTTTATTTGAATCCTCGGGAGTATAATTGACGCTCTGTCAGTGCTTCGGGCAATAATCTCGAATTTTTCGCGGCTCTTCCTTTCCCTTTCGCGTGTATATTTACAGAGTGACAATAAAATCGCCAACTTTTATACGAATGCTTATTAATAACTAACAATTTTAAATCTATAAAAGACTTTGTATTTTTTTAACATAATCATGTTGAAATTATCGTACTATTTTTTATTTATATTTATTTATTTATTTCTATTGAAAAAAAGCGAGGTTAAGATTTAGGTGAAAATAGAGAATTATTTCGGCGAAATAGTCATGTAATATATTGTTAAATGTGTTGCTTAGCTACGATATTTTTCCTATAGTTAATTAAGAGTCCCAAAAACACCCTAAAAAATCTACGACCCTCTAGCATCGTTTTAAAGACCATCGCGCACCCTTTAAACCCGAAATTCATGGGAAATAGTCATGTAATATGGTGTTAACTGCTTTGCTACAAGATGATATTTTTTTAAAAGTTACTTAAGAGTCCCAAAAACACTCTAAAAAATCTACAACCCCCTAGCGTTGTTCTAAGACCATCGCCCACCCTCTAAACGCCAAATTCATGGGGAAAAATTACGAAATATAATGTTAAACACTTTGCTACAAGATAATATTTTTTTTCTATAGCTACTTGAGAGTCCCAAAACACCCTAAAAAATCTACGATCCTCAAAGTTTAACAAATACCCAAAAACAAACCACCAACCCCCCTGGCGTCGTGTTTTAAACTATTAGTTACAAAAAAACTCTATACAATAAAAAGCTCACCTTACGAAGCATGCGTCGAAGCACGCATGCTGATAAACCATAACTAAAAAAAAATCATCGCATATATCTGTAATTTAATTAATCATAGAAATCCACGTATATACGAGAATATGAATTTCTGTGCAATAAACGAAATTCCATTGGCACAAAGTTCAAATGAAATTTTCTCGTGCATTCCACAAAAAAACTCCCGAAAAAAAAAAATTGAATTGAAAATGAAAAATCTGCAGAAACAATGAAAAATAAATAAACAAGGAAAAAAAAAAAAAAAACAAAAATGAGCCTGCAAGAGAATAAAGGGAATAAAATAAAAAATAAAATGGCTGTCGGTTGTAATCTAAAAGTGGCATCCTCATCGGTGAAAGAATATGAGGCACAAAATGGCCGCTTGATGGTAAAGTATAGAGGGTTTACTACGACTTTTAAGAGAAAAGCTCGTACATTAAATCTCCAAAGACGTTAGATTCATATATAGACACATATACATATATTGACGAGCGATGGGGAAAAAGGTGCCTTTAACGTTATATATACGAGTGGGGAGTTTGAAGAGTGGCCGTTAAATGACGGTCGCCTTGCATGGCCATTGGCGACACACATATATACGATCCTGAGACATTCAGCACACGCAAAATTGAATGCTCTCGCCACTGCCACGCTTTTCACAAGCTTTAACACTTTCACACTTCGTCTGTGCATCGCTTACGGCCTCCTAACGCACTATACTCTAGCTGTGTGTATACCTTATACATCTGCGCGATATATCCAACACCCAAATGCACCGACTTTTACTGCTATGAATCTAACACACGCGTATCAAACTCAGATTTCCCGCCTCGTTTCGCATTTCAATACCCATATAATACTCTGGTAATGCTTTTTATTTAATTTAAGAGTGTTTTTCTATTGCACGAAATAGATATATATATGCATACTTCCGTTTTCTTGCCCAGTTACTTTCTATTTTTATAGTATAAACTTAATTTTTATTTTTTACTATAGAATGAATATATGAACGTAGAAAAAAGATATCTAAATGTGGAAATAAATATTTAAACTTGTTTTTTATAACATAATGATGGAAAATAATTTTTATTTTAAACAATAAGATGATTTTTGTTTTATTTTTTGACGATAATATGAAGAATAAATAAAATCATGGAAAATTCTTTAAAACTGAAAGTATTTGAAATTTAATTTCTTAAAAAAAATGTCAGACTAACTTTTTTATAGTAAATTTTAAAATATTTTTGAAATTTTTATTTTTTCAAATATCTCGAAAACAAATGAAAATATCAAAAAAAAAAAAAAAAATTAAATTTACGTTTTTTATAGAAAATTAAAATTCTCATGATTTAAGTTAGCTGAGATTTTTTACTATTTCAATTAGTCATCGAGTTATCAGTAAAAAAAAAAAAAACAAAAAAAACTCGCAAAAATCGGACAATTTCTGAAGGGTATCTACCCCTTCTGGGAAAATTTACTAAATAAAAGAACCTTTTTTTTCTCCATCAAAAATCACAAAATTATTATCAAAATTAATTAAATCTCAACAACCAGTAAAATAATCATTTTCGGCTGACTTAACGTAGGTTATACTACTTAAAAATCGCAAAAACAGTGAAAAATCGAGAAAAAACTGCAATTTTTTAATGTTTAAAAATTTTTTTCATACAAAATAAAGTGAGTTACAGAATGCTAAAAAAATAAAATACTCATAAAAAAATTTTTTTCTGCACCTACATCCCCATCAAATAAAAAACCGACACTAATAAGACACTAGTCGATCGGGTGGAGCGAGAAATATCAACCAGAACCCGATAAAAAAAATAATATCAACTGGTAGAAACACGGGAAACCATCTCTAAGATGGTGCAGGGCAGAAAAAAATGAAAGAGGATAGCAGCATCAGGATAGAGATGATGGATCATTGAAGAGTGAGTGAGTGGATGTTGCGGTATGTATAGGGTGGGCTCCGAGTAGCAAGGGTTAAGTCAATCTAAAATGGCAAGATAGTGAGAAAGCAGCGGGAGAAGCCAACTCCCTCGTGCCACACGCTTCGCTGCCACTGATTCGAATTATATTCTAATTATTCCACTTTGTGTATGGCCACACTGCCGAGTTGAGTTATTCCCCGCGATATTCGTGTTATTCCCTCGCCCTCTATGATACATCGAACGTCAAATATGATTAATAATTAATTCAGTAGAGGAAACAACAGCTCAAATACACAATTATACAACTGGATATATTTTTTCTCACTCAAAAAAAAAAAGTAAATAATTAAAATTGTGCTGAAGCATGGTATTGCAACAATGGACTTAATTTTCTTCATGCGGGCAAATTTACCCAAAGATTTTTTTTACTCGCGCACACCATCAGGGTAATAATCGTAATGCATACGACAATTACATTAGCGTCTCTAGCGCAAAAAGGTGTCGCGGTTTTAATAAGCCCCTCGGCGTTATTGAGAATGTGTTCACATACAGCACATTTGAGACAGATAAAGCCAAAGAGTCCGCGCGGCGAACCAGCATATTCTCGGAATTTTTCTGCGACTTCTCATCCTCCCTCTCTGACGCTGCAACTCGCCCTCTCCGAATACTAATAATAACTCATAATATACTTCAGTGAAGGTGTTATTAATTTTTTCTTTCTCTAATAAAATCGCTTTTATATGTGCGAATTTCGCGCATTTTTTTTTTTTTTATTATTTTTTGTTTTTTTCAATCAAAAAAGGTTTTTTTAAATATGATTTTTTGTTCTAATTGTGCTTTAAAAAATTTCATGAAAAAATATTAATAAAAATAACAAAATTTTTTAAGGATATCTATTAAAAAATTTTCTTAAAACGAAAAAAAAAATTTTTTCTCTAGAAAAATCAATTTTTTATGTGAATTATGACTTGGAACTTTTTTTCAAAGACACTTATTATATATATATTTTTTTTTTTTCGATCACAAAATGTTTTTTTAGGTGATTTTTCACTTGAATTTTGTTTCAGAAAAATTTTACCGAAAAATACTCAATGAAAATAGCAAAATTTTTAAAAGATACCTCTTGGGAAATTCTCTAGAAACAAAAAAAAAATTTTTCCTATAAGAAAATTCTCTTTTTTTTTTGTGAATTATGGCTTGAAATTTTTTTTCAATTTTTTTTCTATTCGAAAATGTGCTTGAAATTTGGTTTTTCAATCAAATTTTGATTCAGAAAAATTGTACAAAAATAAAATCAATGTAAATAGCAAAATTTTCAAGGGGTAGCACTTTAAAAGTGCTACCCCCCTGCGGTACCGCAGAAAAATTTATCTCGTAGGGTGAAATCATTACATTAACTGTTTTAGGGAATATTCTAAAGATTTTTAGGGCTATATACTGTACATATACTAGTATAAAAGGCTGAGCCGGCTTGAATTCGACTTTGGATGTAGGTTACAGTCGGGCAAGTCAGTTTAGTGAGGGTAGCGAGGGGCTAAACGACAGATAAAACAGAGGAGAGGGTGAAAGAAAATCGCGCGGGGATTTAGTGGATTTCAAGCTCGTCACGCGAACTCAAAGTAATTTATCCTCTATATATATATACTACAACTCCTCCCCAAACAAAGAAAATTAATACATTTCAGCCACGGATACCCCTATCAACCCTCAAACACACAACCATCATAAGTTTCGCAGATTAAAAAAAATTATTTTCACGTTAAAAAATTACTTAAAACTAAAAAAAAACTGTTTTAACCCTATAAAATCAGGTAAATCCTTGAAAAAAAAAATCAATCTCACATATATTTAATAAATTAAATATATATTTATTATAAAAAACTGATGGATTATGGCAATACCACGAAAATTTCATTTATGTATAGAAATACCGCGATTAATTAATTTTTATTTGGTACTCGATATTCAAAATCCCGTAATAATAAAGAACATTAGGTCGAGCAAGACAACGGAGAATAATGCGGCTAGTGCAATATAATCCTGAATAATTAACTAAAAATAAAATAAAGATCCTAAATACTTATTGTACAATACTCGGCCATCATTCAGTTGATGAATAATAGAGAGGGATGAAAGATCCATAATTGCAGCATTGCTGCCTGTCTAGATCACATATAGGCAAATCCATTCACTACCCTTAAAAAATTACAACTACCTATTATTATCATTTCCATTCAAATTAATATAAAAATAAAAAAAAAACCCTCAAAAATATTCAATAAAATAATTACATATTAATTTGATTTATAAAAAAATTCCAAACTAAATTAAAAAATGATTTTTTTTAATTATTATTAATTAATTAACCTTGAAAAATGTCGAAATTATTTTTTATAAATAACAAAATAGTGAATTTAATATTTATTTACATGATTTTATAACTTTATATTAAATAATTCACATTTTTTCAGACTTAAATAAAATTTAAAATATAAATAAAAAATTTAATTTACCGAAAAAAATTATTAAATGTTTTTTTATTTTGTTTTATATAGATAAAAATTTTTTATTATAATTTATTTAATTATTTATGAATGTTTTGCGAAAAGGGTTGGAAAGTTTTTGACGCTAGACGCCCACGAATGCACGTGACAAGGGCGTTGTGCACAAATTCACCAGATATTATATTCGATCTGAGAGAGCAGATTGCTCAAGAGGGATGAAAAAGGGTGAGGAAACATGTGGATATATCTATACACTATGGGAGAGTAGTTGCTAGAGGGGGTAAGGAGAAGTTTTGAGAGCTCTGATGTGGGCTGAGGTAGGTATAGCGAGTACATAGAAACTCATCGGCGCGTCAAAGTGGTTCCAACCAATTTCATTGAGAGCAGAGCAAACAGTGGCTCTCAGCCAAATACCTCAGAGATATTTCCATGTGGTATTAGCGGATTGGATAGTTATTAGCGTGAGGCTCTGTATGTGCACAAAAGCCGTAATTAGTCCGGGTAATGGACAAAAAAAAATTTTATAAAGTTCAAAACTCATATTTTTACATTAAATATAACAAAAAAATTTTATAAACATTTTTCAACATTAATCAAATGGTAAAATAGAAGAAAAGAATTTTTTACTGAAAAAAAATTATATATATAATAATTGATATTTACAATAATTACATGAAATCTGCACTATTCGACGCAGAATTTCATGGAATTTCGGTTAGGGTATATTTTTAAAGGATTCAATACTTGGTACCCACGAAATTAATAATTAAAATAATCACATTTCAATAATTCTAATTTTCGCGCCTTTTTAATACGTCATTTGTTCAGGTGGTTTTTTTCTTTTTTTATCAAGTTGAACATGGGCATAAGTCTTTTGTTTATGTCCGTGTATCGATCGAATTTAAATGGCTAAGACAAGGCTAAGATTTAGGCGTCGTTTCAAACACCATCGCACACCCCAAAACCTCAAATTTATGGGAAATAAATTATGCAATATAGTGTTAAATGTTTGGCTTCAAAAAAATAGAATACAAAAAAATTTGAACTCACTGTACGCCTTGACACGTCTGCATTGATCGAAAACCCGGGAAGAACTGGGCGACGTGGTCAAAACGTCGAAATTATTGATTTTTCACTGTTATCAGTACACGTCAGAGATATCAAAAAGCAATTAAGTTCACCGGACTTTCCCACGAAAACTGACAGTTCTTCCCAGGTTTTTGGTCAATGCAGACGTCTCCAAGAGTGCGGTAAGTGAAAATTTTTGCACATTGCCATTTTCTTAATTTTTGCATAACATTAAAATATATTTCTAAGCAACATTCATGTAAAATTACACTATTTTAAACGTTAAAACGTTGTCCCCCGCGATGATATTTTTTCTACAGTTAGTTTAAAGTCCCAAAAACACTTAAAAAAAAATCAGCAACCCCCTAGCATCGTTTTAAACTATATCAATCACAAAAAAACTATAAAATAACTAGCTCACCCCGCGAAGCGAGCGTGCATATGCTAGTTTGTTTATATAGTAACAAAATTTTATTTAAATGAAAATTTCTAAATCTTTTAGTTTATTTTCTATTTAAGTTTTTTTTTTCTAATTTTTTAATTTTCATAATTAAATCACTACAAGGACTATTAGGACTTTTGAAAAAAAAAAAAATTTATCTACCACGTGCCTTCTGTACCTACTTCAGAGTCGTATATACATATATATCCAAAATAAAATGGGCAAGCAAGATTATGCAAATGTTTAATCGCGAAAGGCGCCCGCGGTTAATAGGAAGAAATTGCAGTGCTGGCGGTAGATTAAGCGGACGCGCCTTGCCGTCGAACAACTAACCCCCAGGAGGTGCGAAAGACTTTTACGCTAAGGGTGAATTCCGCCACACTACCATCCCCAACACACCACGCCTCAATGTCCCCACTGTTTTTTCTCAGACACGTTTTGCATTCATCATCATTCAACATCCACTTTTTCCCTATAAAAAATTTTTATTACATGAAGAAAAAAAAAGAAAAAATTTTGATAACATTATCCAGCAATATATTCAACTAATAAACCGAGGAAAAATTGTTTCCACTCGTTTTTTTTTGTGCCTACGATGAAAAAAAAAATTTTTTTTTTTTCAAGTAAAAACATTAAATAAATATTTTTCAACATTTCTCAAATATTAAATTCACCCAATATGCCTTTACAACCCCTGTTTTATAGGTATATATATTTCGTTCATGAATTGACCTCTCTTTTGACGTATGATTGTTGTATTATTAAAAATATCTGGATTTTGATTGAAATACGAGATGTTTATTTGCATTTACTGCAAACAAAGGCCGTTAAAGTTAATAAAAGTTTTCGAATGATATTCAATATTTGTTTTATTTCTCGATACAAGAAAAATTCCAGTAAAATACACAAGCGGATATATTTTCCGAAAGGATTTTTTTATTTTTACTAGTTATGTATTATGTGAATGAAAAATAATCCGCTATCGATTAAATCCAGCGTGAAAATATTGTTTTTTAAAATTTTTAAATGGAACAAAAAAGGGATTTATTAAACGAGCGAGTACCAGGGAGGTCTGTTGTGAAGTTCACGAAGCGTGTTATCTCGCGGGAGCAACAAAAATCTGAAAAATCCTCATGCCCAACGGGAGCCAAAGGCGTATAAAGCAATTTCCACGGTGCGAGGGATCGGAAAGCAGCTTTCGCAATATAGATTAGCCTGCTGTGCTTTCTCCTGCTCGTGCCAATGGACGATACCGTTATAACAAAATGCCAACGAGCGGATAAGTCAACTTACTTGTCGAGAGCCCAAAAAAAAAAAAGTCACACATTCTGAAAATTTTTTTAAAACGATTAAAAAATGAAAAATAAATTTGTTTAGTTGAATTGAATTTATCCGGGCTTTTCCTGTACTATTCACTACTCGATGCTTTGTGGAAAAAAAAAATAACTCAATGGAAATGAATTTTTTTTTTATAAAAAAATGCATCTATATTTATTTACGTATTTATTTACGTTCTTTTATTTATTTTATATATATTTTTTCTCCGTATATTAATATTGTTCGTTATTTTTCCATGGAAAATTCACAAAAATTTGTTTTTCATTACGTAAAAGTGTGAAAAAAAAATTATAAAAAAATATATGTCTGTATGTAAAATGATTTTTTTATTTTTTAAATATTGAAGAATTGAATTTTGATTATTAACGCGAATTTTTTCAAGAAACTGTTTAATTTATTCGAAGAATTATGAAACGAAAAAAAAAAAATTGAAATAGTTTAATGGTAAGAAACAATTTTTTTTTATCGCTTGAATAAAAAGTGAAATAATGAGAGAAAAGTGTCAAGATTGTTTGAAGTTGAAGAAGCAAAGAGACTTTACATCTATATAATAGATTGTTATATGTATCCGTCAATATATGACAAACCTTATATAACAGAAAAATTCTGCAATACTTTTTATTCAAGAGAATTTCAACTATTAAACTGACGTAACATTACAAGGGTAAATGCAATTGTGAGTTTTTTCTCTTTAACTACAATTGAGCCTGAAGTGGAAAAAAAACATTGGAAAAACTTTTACTCTGCAGAAGGGCCTAGAGCAAATTATCTCCTGCTCAAAGCTTAACTACAATAACCAAAGTAAACTCAACAGCCTGAAAACACTAAAAAAAAATAATTCCTCGATTTTTTCTCCAAAATTTCAATTAATTTAACGACTCAATTGTCGAAAAATCTCCGTTAAAAAAACCCTTTTATCGACATTTGTCTTGAAAAAAAAAATTTTTTTTTATTAAACAAAAATCAAAATTAACTATAAAAAGTGGAAAAATTAATAAAAATAACAATTCCTCTATAACTTCTTAACATTTTAGATATTTTCAATCACTTAACTGTTATAAAATATCCTCAAAAAATCTTTTCACTTTAATTCATATAAAAAAAATTTTTTTGTCTTTAAAAATCGAAATTTACAATGATTAATGATTGAATTATCAAAAAATAATAATTCCTCAATATTTCCTTTGAAAATTCCGATGTATTTAACAACTTAACTGTGAAAAAATCGGTTGAAAAAAATTTTTTTAACAATAAAAATCAAAATTTACCAAAAAACGTGAAAAAATTAATAAAAATAACAATATCTCAATGCAATCTTAAAAAATCCAACTAATCTAACTAAAAAAATCTCTTAAAAATTTTTTTCTACCTAAATCCATCTTGGGGGGGGAAAAAAAAATTCTTTTAGCCTTAAAAAAACCCAAATTCACAATAAAAAATATCAAAATCATTGAAAATAACAATTTCTCAATATTTTTTCGAAAATTCAGATGTCTACAATCATCCAACTATCGAAAAAGCTGTTAAAAAAAACTTATGTCAGAAAAAAAAAATCAAAATTTATCACATAAAAAGTGACTAGATAACCAACTTGAAGACCCCGATGTAACTGGTGAAAATTGAATTGTCAGACTCAGCCGTCAAGCGAGAATTTAATCGCTTTTGCATAATGGATCCTCTTAATAACGAGCAATTATTTAAATAAGGCAGCCGAGAAGAGATGGATATCAGGGGGAGAAATCTCAGCGATTATTCGATTGGCTATTATTCATTGTATAGATGATTTACGGTTGTATAATGCAACTATAGCTGCGCCTGTCTACATCTCAAGTGATCTGGCTACACACTGACTTGCCGCTGAACTCCCTCCCTCGAGCGCTCACGAGAGAAAGTGAAGTTTCAGTGGTTACGCTCGGCACCGGTCAGCCACAAGCAACCGTCCGTGGTTGCTTGTGGCTTCAACCTCAGTGTACCTGACTACTTCTCATCAATAATCAATTACACAACCTCTATTTTCGCCCCTAAACTCCAATAAATAAATTCTACCTACTATTAATTCAATTAAAAACTCTCTCAATTACCAAAGAAATATCTCAAAAAATATAACACATTTTCCTATGTGCAAATAATTTTTTTCAAGTATAAATATCAATAATTGTGCGTTGGAATAAAAAAAAATTGTTTTTTTTTTTTCCCTCATAAATAATTTGTTGAATAGACAGCTGATGAAATTATTTCGTTTTTTTTTTTTATGGCAGTAAAAAAATTGAATTTATTACTTGTAATAAAATTACCTTGTGAAAATCCTTCCTGAGTTTTTGCAGCACTCGTGCATCACATCGTGACAAAAAAAAAAAAGTTATTCACAGGAAATGTACATGTATAAATATAAATGATAAAACGCGAAGAGACAGAGGGAAAATATACAATAGTTGAAGCACACGCAGAAACAAAAAAAAAATATTATAAATTCACTCGAAACCTCAAAACCGCAAAACATTCGAGTTTAACGTGACGTCGTCCGCCCGCACCCGCATCGCGCAACAGACAGGTGTCTACTGTCTGTCTCTGCCCACCGAATTGATTCATCACGAGGCAGAAGCCGTGTAATCTAGTCCATCACACAAAATAACCCATTTCAATATCAACATGTCAATTCCGCGTGTATAAATACCTCCTAAAAAAAGAAACCCGATCATCAAACCGACAAAAAAATCGCACAGAAAAATGAAAAAACAAATAAATTGTCGTAGGGAAGAATTGAAAAAATTTTTTTTTCGCAATAGAAATTTTATTTTTTTTCGAATTGGTTGTGAAAAACACGTTTTACGAGTGTCGGCCTCACCGCCCGAATTAAGTAGAGCGAGGGTTGTTGACTGTGCAGATGCGGACGTGAGACTGAAGTAGCGTAGCACGCACGGAATCTCACCGAAGGGATGCTTGTGCGCCGTTGATCGGGAGTGGCTTTCTCCATGGTCCGCGTTCGTCTGCCCATGCGCACGGCTGCACTACTGTCTTCAAGGATTCCAGTGTCCCCACCACAAGCTACCCCCCTCTTAGCCACTCTTTTGCATCGCTCGCCCCCATACACCACCCCTCGTGTGTGTATATGTTCACATATGAGACTCGTTTTTTTTTATTTGTCGGTTATTTCCTCTACTGCGATTTTTCTCGTTTTTTCTTAGCAAATATTTTCTTCGACCCGTTCTTTAATTATCATCCCCCGCCCTTGACAGAAATTTTTTATTTAAAAATCAATAATTCAGTGCTTTAAATTGTATACACTGGTGGTTGTTTAATTGACTTTTTTTTTTGGAGGGCATATTGTGTGATGTGGAAATTATGTATAAATAAAAAATAAAAAAAAATCTCCAGTGAGTCAATTTTAATTTTGATTCACAGCCGATTGACTCGATGTGACGCTGATGTAGACACATGAATAAATTTACATTTTTATTATTTACTCCCGCAGGTTATGCCATGATAGATTTTTGCTCAAAGATTAAAAAAAAAAAAAATTTTTTTTAATTCTTTCAAAAAAAAAAAAGATACTTTTAGTAAAATACCTCAAAAATTTTTAATTTTACCAGAAAAAAACTAAGATATAATTTTTTTAAAGATCAAAAAAAAAAACTTTGGGAAAGAAAATTTCTTCTACAATTTTTTTTTATATTTTAAAAGTTAAAAAGTTCTTTATAAAATTAATAGATGAAAGTATTATATAGCGATATTTTATTTTGAAGTTTAAATATGAAATTTTGAATTTCCAACTATTCCAAATTTTAATACCAAATAAAGCAAAAAAAATTTTTCTTTTATCAAAATAATCATAAATTTGAAATTTTACTGAAGAAAATAAATGAATTAATATTTTTATCATTTACTCCTGCAATTTCAGTCAAAATACCTAGTTTTTTTTTTTTCAAAATTAAAAAAAAAAATTTCCTCTAAAATTTTTTCACTTTAAAACTATTAAAAAAATTTAAAAAAATCTTTATAACATTGATAAATAATTGAAATAGGTGTTATTTACCTAAAAATTATTACAATGTTTAAATATAAAAACTTGAATTTTCAACTATTCAAAATTTTAATATTAAAATCGTTTAATAAAAAATCGCAAGTCCTCTTATTTTTTATATGCTTTTAAAAATACAACACAATGGCATCCTATATATAATTCTAAATTCAAAATAGCCCACTAATTCCATCAAAGGCCTCGAGAAGCATCATTCAAAGCTCGAGATTACACCAACATAACAATAATATGAATATATACCCTTGGAAATATTTCTCTATTCCAGTATAATACCTGATAATGACAAATAAACGTCGTATTATGATTGGCAATACGATCCCCAGGAGTTTTCACAGGCAATAAAAGCCACAGAAATCCTCATTATACACCTAAACCTACAAATTACCTGCTGATGGCCGTATTCGAATAATCCGAATTTATTTCAAACAGAAAAATAAAAATAAAAACCATGTTTTGACCTACCTAGGATAAATGACGAGCTTTTTCGACAGGCAATGTCCACAGGATAAGCCGCGATGTGGCATACAGTAGCATGTACAAGGGCTGGGGAAAAAAGCATCCTCCATTTAATCTGTGATAACGTTTTTATCCCAATTATCCGGATATTTTTTAGCTCGAATAACAACCTCACTGTCCTCCAGCCCTGCAATAATTAAAATCAAATTGCTTTATCAAATTGAAAAAAGTCACAATAACGAGCGTAAATCCTGCTTAATTTATCGTTTAATCCACAAGTTGTGTTGCAAAACATTGATGCATATTTTAACAAATGCTGTCACACAGAGTCCACTTTAAATTATTCATCGCACGGGCGTTTGAACAATTTTCCGGTCGCTTGGCCACTTAATATATAAGGGGGTAGTGTCGCCGAGCAATTTAACAGCTAGGAAAAAGCGAGTATCTACAGATCCCTAGCGCATATACGTTAGATTTATTCATATGGTTGTCACAAAGTGTCCTCGGATGATGGCCAGTGGGTCGTGACATGTCGTCATGTCGTGTATCTTAGTTGACGTGAAAGCTCATTCGCCAAAATTATGCAAATTCAATGGCACTTTATTTAGATACATGTGAAAATTACATGATTTGCATGTCTCAAAGCTCATGGAACACGTGGATAAATTTGAAAAAAACTTGATGAAGCAATTGCAGAATAATTTTCCTCATTAATTTCATATACATATTATTTTTTTTTTCATTAAAAATCCGGGGTTTTTCTTTATTATTTGTAAAATTTATATTATGAGCTGCCAATTTACCGCGCTTTGTAGGAAACAGTTTAAGTCGCTTGTGGTGATGAGTGTGTGCACGTGAAATTTCAAATTAAGTACTCGAAAGAGGAATTTAAATGGCAATTTGGCGGGAAATAATCTTAGCAAGGGCCCTTTACTTTCTAGATGAATAATAATTCTTTAGAAATAAATTTCATTATAATAAAAAAAGTTGGAAATATAAATAAAACATTCTAAAAAGTAATTTTTATAATTAAAAAATGATAATTTTGCATTAGTACCGTTTATAAAAATTAATTCACCCTTTAACACATAAGATTTAAGTGAAAATAAAGCATAATTTTGGTGAAATAATTATAAAATATGCTTTTTAATGCTCTCCTTGACCATGAAATTTTTTAAATGTTAGTTTAGGGTCTAAAAAACATCCAAAAAAATTTGCAACCCCCTGGCGTCATTTTGAAGACCATCGAACACCCTCTAAATCCCAAATTCATGGGAAATATTCATGTAATATAGTCTTAAATGTTTTAGTTTTCTACGATATTTTTTCTATAGTTAGTTTAAAGTCTAAAAAATACCCAAAAAAATTTGCAACCCCCTAGCGTCATTTTGAAGACCATCGCACACCCTCTAAACCTCAAATTTATGAGAAATCGTATTAAATATTCACGATGGTATTTTTCTAAAATTTACTTTAGGGTCCGAAAAACACCCAAAAAAATTAGCAACCCCCTGGCGTCATTCAACTATCCGCCATGCACGTAAAAAATATATATAAGTAATAAAATATTCGAAAATTATTTTTGTAGAAAAATTAATATTTTTTAGGAAACTTAATTGTTTAATATTTCTGAGAGCTTGCGACGGTAGATGCGGGTTGAAATGAGCCGGAAAAAATGTCAGGACAAACAGTTGCGTATAACGAGTGTCGGTTCTATAATAATGACAAAGAAAGGCAGAAAGAGTGACGTTATCGCGACTCATAGAGATGCATTATCGCTGGAGCGAGCGTGTCGACTGTGTTAACAAAGTGCTAGAGACAGAGCCGAGATCTTTAGATGCGATAATACCCACAATAATACTGCACAGATGTTCGACCTTAAGTTTCGAGCAAGAAAAAGTCGCTGGTGGTCAACATTTTCATAATATTCCCGTGTATAATAAATCAAAATAATTTAACGATTCGCCTGGTTATTTTTTTTTATTGTTTTTTGTAGAGTTGTGTGGCCCATTTATCTCTTTGGCGCTTTTGGTGGCTTTTATATTTAATAGATATTCAACAGCGAGAGGTTATCTATTTGTCTTGCACTCCAGGTGCGACATACGCTGTCGTAATGACCATACGTTTCACTCTGCACATATGTATATATGTGTATAGGACAAAGCCTGCACTCGGCTATTTTTCCCCGCATATACTTAGTCAATGTCTGTGCAGAGTGACCGAGGAAACGAAAAAAATTTGCGGCCTCAAAAACAACTAGAATCATATATAAATAAAAAATTTACATTTTGAAAAATTAAGGTTCTATAGGAAATTGAACTAATTTATCCATTTATCTGATTATTTGCAGCAAAAAAAAAATTTTTTAACAAAATACTGTCCACAAAGAATCCGCAGAATTCGTGAAAAATACGTTTTACGCACTTGTAAAAGAAGACGCACTTTAAACACGGGTGTCAGCAGTGAAAAAATCACTTTATGGCGATTTAAAAGTGAAAAAAAGGATGTGCTGCAAAAAAAAAAATTGTAGAGGGTTAAAAATGGTGTTTCCGATGAAAATTTTTCATTTTTTTTTTTTTTCGTTTGAGAGTGAAAAAACTCTAGAAATTATAAAAAATAAATTTTTTTATCATCAAAATTCCTAAAATCCTCCAATAATAAACAATCACGTCCAACAAAAAAAAAATTCCTCTGAAAATCCCTTAAAAAATATTCCCCAAAATCAATATTTAAAATATTCAATAAATTTCCATCAAAAAAACGAAAAATCTTAAGGTTGTACTGGTGTATGAGTTTTTTTTGTGGTGTGGCATCATTGGTTGTACCAACAAAAAAAATTGATAATTTTTACAGATATTTCTATAAACCGATAAAACGTATTTAATTTCATGATTAAAATATTTCAGCATAAATTTGAATATTCATACGAATTTAAATAATTTTTTTCCTGAGTATCATGCGTTTTTTTTTATTATTAATCAAGAAAAAAAAAATTAATAGCCCCCAAACGCGAAAAAAATCGTGAAAAATCAGTGTCATAAATATTTAATACATAAATATTGCGGATATCAACTCAAGCTTCTATAATATGATTTTTATCAAATCTCAGCTAAGTATAGGAAATGAAGTATTGTGAAAAGGTTTTATCAGTTATAATGAAAAATATCCATAAAAAAAAATTTTCCATATGACATATTTTGACAGGGGCTCATTTATTGCATTGAAAAAAATAAATAAATAGGTAATTTACCACCTATACCAACTTATGTCAAATTATTTCCAATTTTTTTAGGCTAATTTCAAGATATCTTTAATTCCATGCTATTTCGAAAATTTATTTAATTATATTTTCCATTCTAATTAATAAAATCTCCTGAAAAACTACTTTATCTCCCAGCTGTGAGTTATAATAAAAGCCATATCATCTAAACTTAGATCGAAATCCGCATTATTAGTAAAAATAAGCAAAATTATACCCTATACGCAAAAGTAAATTTTAGTCAAGATATCCAACTAATACAAAAAGAATTAACTGTCTAAAAAAAAATTGTAAAAACAACCTTTATCACATAAAAAAAAATTCCATAACCATTTTAACATTGATTCAAAAAATTCTCAAAAATCTATTTTTCGGGCTCTTAACAGCAAAAGTTGCCCTCCGTTTGATTCAACTAAAATTTCTTTAATCAGTTTATAAACAGTTAATTAATTTTGTGTTCTTCAATTATAATTATGCCGATTAGCAATAATTCACGCTAATTTGAAAGAAAAAAACTTCAAACCCCACGTAAATGACTAATAATGTTGTCTTGAAGAGAATACTGATTGTGTTTTTTTCCAGAGCTCACACGCTCGGTGAGAATGATCTATATTTATTTAGCAGCCATTCTAGAGGGTTAAAACATGTTCAGCTGGCAATAAGTCGACCTCCCGTAGCCAGGACTGATCCGAGGGGTTTCCCATTTAGAGTGACCGGCGGCAAGACGTCAGAAGGGACGTGGGCATCAAGATGAGACACCCAGTGTGACGTTATCCAATGACCTCACACTGTTTCAGAGGTAATTGTTGATAGATCTCGACTTGGCTGTGTCTGATGCCCCTCGATTATGTGTCTCCTACCACCCGTTGGCATCTGTCTGTCCATATATCCCCGTATCTTCCTCTTGCCTCCTTCGCCCTCATCGTAATTGAATTGATTGTGATTGGGAGGCAAACTGATCATTGATCACCTACCGCCCGCTGATCGTTTCGAGTCTTCGCTCCCAGCACGAAGAATTAATTACAATTATCCGTGTTCAAACTCACACACACACAATTATTCGCAGTGGGATGCCGATAAAAAAACACATCGATAAAATAATGGAGATAAGAACAGTGACAACTAATCCACGTGTGACATATGGCAGAATTTCTCACTAGAGCAAAACCTCGTCGTTTTATCTTTCAAAGATAAACACAGTCCAGATGCTAAATATTTCACCATGTTTCCCCTTGTTTGAAATCATTGGCAATAGGAGAGAAAAAAATCATTTATAAATTATTGAGGATTGATAACTATACATGAAAGAAATTGTAAATATTTACCTTGATGGTGAGATCGATGACATGACAAACAGAATGCCTAATGTATTTTTTGCACTATAATTAAATCACTTTTGCCACTGTTTAATCCATTGATATATCGTTTTTTACCATTAATCATGATAATTGATGTGACACATGAATTTGAGATGCTGTTTCTTGGATAATACACTGCAAGCAAATAGTCTACAGGCAAATATCAACTGTCTACACACATGGAGACGAATAATTGAACACCTATGGATTGTACACTTTGAGGAATGGCCGGCAAAATTATCCGCATCAACGCGGATATTTCGGATAAAACTTTGTAATACTAAATGTATAATCAATTAAATTGTTCAATATTCTGGTGATATAAAAATTTTACACATGCGGCGACATTTTCTCCACGACAGACAGTTGACGCCATCTTGTGGACCGTTCAGTGGCAAAAAGAGGTTCCTGTAGAAAAAAAAATTATCGACATCAGGCTTCTATTATATAAAAAGAGTGGCGACTGTAGGTAATGTACCGGCATGGTAAAAAAATTTCAAGAACTCTGTTACAAATACGCGTTTAAAAAAATAAATCTTTAATTTCTATTGTGTGTGGAAATAATTGTTAATTATTGAGACTCGGTATAGAATCTCGCTCCAAGTTCAGACGCAACCACGTTTTGTCTTGACAAAAAAATGCGAAATTTAAAACTCTCAAAATCTCTAATTTTCATAATTATCTTATTACTAATTATAATCAAATCAATATGACAACTACCGAACTTGGCCATTAATATCGCGGATTTCACATATTTTTATCAAGGCGCATGAACTTGAGCGCTTATATTTTTTACAGCGAAGAGGGGGATTATTATATATATGTCAATATTAGCAATATTCTGAAGTTTCATTATGCAACAAAAGTTTCAAAAGACCAATATGTACAATGTCTTGAATGGTTTTTTAGTTTTTTCCACTTGATGCGCTATCTTGACATATAATTATTAATTACATAATGCAGACCCGATAACAGGTTATACCGATATACTTCTCTCGTTTTCTCGCGAATATCACCCGGGTTCTATTCAATCTCTCATATGTTATTACGCGTCAGCTAGGAGAGTTTGACCCTGGCACATGATATCCAACTAATCAACCACTTGATCCCCCCCACTGCTTCACCAGTGATTATTCGCAACAAGGTCACTATTTGCCATCACGCAGTCATGTATGAGATTCACCAGTAGCAAAATTTCCGCCGAACTGCGCGAAAATCATGGAATTGTGTTGGAGCATTGTGTCAGCCCTGTTGGGAGGATTTATCATTCTCTTTTATTATTTCTTCATGCGATATAATTATTTTCTCAAAGCCAAAATACCGCATTTAAAACCATATCCAATAGTCGGAAACATGTCTGCAATGTTGCTGCGTCGTAAAACCTTCCATGATTTTCTAACCGACGTGTATTCCGTCAACCCATCAGCCAAATACGCGGGCATGTACGACTTCCACATACCAGTGTTGATAATCCGCGACCTGGATCTGATCAAGAGCATCACAGTGAAGAATTTCGACCATTTCGTGGACCGACGCGGCTTTGTCGACCCCGAGTACGAGCCGATATTCGGCAACAACTTGAGCAGCCTTCGTGGCAGCCACTGGCGTGAGATTAGGAACCTCCTGACGCCCGCATTTACATCCAGCAAGATGAAAGGCATGTTTAAACTCATGTCCACTTGTGCGCAAACTTTTGTCAACTCTGTGAAGGCCAAAATTGACGCAGACGCCTCGGAGCTCGACTCGAAGGACATTTTCACGCGATACACCATGGACACCATCGCCACCTGTGCCTTCGGCATCGCCGTCGACTCGATGAAAGATCCCACCAACGTTTTTTACATGACCGGGAGGAAAGCTACGAATTTTGAGGGCATTCGAGCGATGCTGTTCTTCATTATTCGCTCGTTTCCGACCTTGACGCGACTGCTGCGATTACGGCTGATGAATCGCGAGGTCGAGACGTTTTTTTGTGACTTGGTTCGCGAAACTATCAAGACAAGGGATGAACAGAACATCAGTAGGCCTGATATGATTCAATTGATGATGGAAACTCGCGGCGCCAGCAAAGAGATGACTATTGAGATGATGACTGCACAGGCTTTTATTTTTTTCGTCGCTGGCTTTGACACGATCGCCACGCACATGGCATTTCTCGCTAATGATATCGCGACTCATCCGGAAATCCAGGCCAAGCTGCACGAAGAAATTGACGCGGTTCTGGCAAAATCTCATGGTCAAGCTAGCTATGAGGATATTAATAGTATGCCTTACTTGGATGCAGTTATTAATGAGAGCCACAGACTCTACTCAGTGGCAGGATTTATTGACCGAGTTTGCACCAAGGAATTTGAACTTCCTCCTGCGCTGCCTGATGGTGATAAATTCACCATGAAAGTTGGTGACAATCTCTGGATACCGCTTGGTGTTCTCCATCGAGATCCTCAGTATTTTCCGCATCCAGATGTTTTTAATCCCGAGCGATTTATCGGCGATGATGGTGTGAATAATATGAAGGCTTACTTGCCGTTTGGTGTGGGACCGAGGATGTGCATTGCCAATAGATTCGCCCTACTTGAGACGAAGGTTATGATTTTTTATTTGCTCTCAAAGTTTAGTTTAGAGCCTGGTAAAAAAATGATTTTGCCGGTGAGATTGTCGAAGGAATCCTTAGTTATGAAAGCTGAAGGTGGATTTTGGTTGAAATTGACTGCAAGAAAGTGAGAAAATTTATTTTTACCAATTATAGGGCTGTGGGGTAAAATAGAGTATTTGAAAAAATGAGAAAAATAGTACATTTTTCACCAAGGGAGCAAAAGAGGTCATTCCGACCGTGAAAAGTTTAATGCCCGAAGCCGAAGGCGAGGGCAGGAATTCACGGTCAAAATATAACCTCTTTTGCATCCCGAGGTATACATACTATTTTTCGTCATAGCGGGAGCAAAAACCCTATTTCCTCCCGCTATGACGAAAAATAGTATGTTTACCTCGGGATGCGAAAGAGCTTATTTTGACCGTGAATTCCAGTAAACTTTTCACGGTCGAAATGACCTCTTTTGCTCCCTTGGTGAACAATGTACTATTTTTCAAGAAACTCAATAAATAAAAATTTCTGTTTGACTCTCATAGATTTAGTTATCTGAAAATATTGCTTTCTTTTTTTTAATACACGAAAAATGATTAATTAAACACAACCGCCCGCTCCGGAACTTAAATAATTGCTATCGTTGTCAATTTTTTTTTTATTTATCGGAAGAAGAAAAAATACGTGTCCAAGAGCTTTCGATAATTTAATTAATAGACCGAAAAAAAATGATATTTTTTGACCCAGTCATCAACCCAATTACACCAACTGCAATTAAATTATCTAATCGTAGTGGAACTTCATTTCAACTATTATCTATAATCATCTGTTTAACTTTCGTGTTGTTTTTCTTAGTTTTCACTGCAATTTGACATCGCAGTAAAACTGTATTCTATAAGCAACTGTATTATAACTATTTTTTTTTTATTTTTATTCTTCTTAACGAACTTTTACTCCATTTTTAAAATTCTGGTGTTAAATAATCGTTTTAGAAAAATGTTGCGTTTTTTATACAAATTCAATTTTACATTATTTTTTAACAAACAAATTGTAAACTTTTTATAACAATAAAATCATAAAGGGTGTGGTCAATGGTTTTAACATGTATTTTTAAACATTTTTTAATCACATATAATATCCACGAATTGAATGATGAGTTGTTTTTTTTTTTACTAATCAATATTTCTAAGAAGTATAAAAATTGTTAAAGAAATTAATTTTAAAATGTGAGATTGTATTGAATATAAAATTATCTTCAATTTCTTTATTGTTTTTTTTTCTTCCTTGCAACCGATTTTTTTTTGTCAAACTTTCGTATAATTTGCTCCGATTATATATCAAAGATTCTATAGCGATTGAAAATGGCTATATTTCGTCATCAGCCATTTTTCACAAAGATAAAATTACTATATTGGTTAAAAATACAAATAGAGGCCGTTAATACAGATCATTTTACTATATATACAAAAAAAGAAAAATTTAAAATACAAATAATCAGTCTTGTTGAATTTTTTCAAGAATCCACGGAAGATATACATGAACTCGAGTGTAAACATCAGGTAAACCAGTTCCACAGCCATCAGATGCCGAGACAATTCCAACAACCTCATTATCAATAATAAGAGGGCCACCGCTGTCTCCCTAAAATATATACAAAAAAAACACGAATTAAACGTTAAAAAAAATTAAAATAAGCTTTTTCTAGGTGTAAAAAAAAATCATACATCACAGAATCCTACTCCAGGTATCGAGTGTGCACAAAGCTGACCACCCAGTATGTTGTCATTCAAAAGTTTCGCACACTTGCTGTTGGTAATTGTAGTCATAAATGCTCGCTGCAGATTTGGCGATGGCAAATGCGTATCACCCTCTGCCATTTGGCCCCAACCAACCACAAAACCAGTTCTATTCGAACTAGTGACACGAGAGGGTAAGGCTACCAATTGCTGAGTGCTGTCCAGCTCAATTTCTTCGGCAAGCTGTTAGAAAATAGTGTTGTTTATAGGAGTAATATGATTGATATAAAGATGTTTCTCACTGTTATCACTGCGATATCGTCGAAAAATTCGTTGATTGATCCATTGTAGTTGGGATGAACGTCGTAGCTAGCGACTTTATTGAGATTTTTGTAGTGAACACAGCTGGTACTTCCTGAAGCGACTTTGAGGTAGCGTTTGGCGATCAATTTCTGCCTTTGAGTCGTAGCATGCTCATGCTGCACGCAGTGTCCGGCGGTTAGAACGTGACGTTTAGTGATGAGAACTCCTCCGCACATGTGTGAACCGAGGTATCGCAGGGACACCATGTAGGGATGCTCGGTTATATCAACATCATGACCGCCGACAATCCTCTGTGGAGGTGCACCTGAAAAATAATTTAATTTCTTAGTATATAAAGAACTTTGAAAATTTTTTTTACAATCATTTATACTTTTTGCTAAGTGGCTGATAGCAATGCTGACAAAAAGAAGAATAATTTTTGCCATATTGGAAATTTTTTGTTAAGTTGAAATAAGTAATGACAATAAAGATTTTACCGACGTTTTATATCCAAATCACCACTTATCTCCGATATAATTATACAATATTATTTAAGGGGGTTTTTGACATTGAGAATTCGGCATTATTTGTTGATATTTTGATAACTTCACGACCGGAACAAGCTACGGAAAAAATACACAAGAAGTTTTTGTTTGTCTGGTGATAAGACTGTGACGTCTGTATGTCAGTTTGTAATGACTTTATTCACAGTCACGCACCTGATTAAATATTGTCTTTCAATAATTGTGAATGAAGCCAAGAGTTAATTTTATTTACTCTTCGGAATAATTCATCAATCAACTTCATACATCGTTTTCAAAATTTACAATAAAAATTTGTAAGTAATATTATTTTAATAAAATTAATTGGAGTACTTGAAATTAAAAAAATTCATGTCAAATATAATTCTTTAAATTTATAAAAAAAAAAAAAAAAACCTTCAATATTTGAGGAGAAATAAAAAATTTTTAAATAATGGAAAAAAAGTTTTTTTTTACAACACATGCCTTTAAAGTTCATTTTTTTTGCACTCTTGATCCTACGGACTTTTTAGACACACGAATTTATGGTGTGTGTCATGTGCACAATCAATATGCTATTTCAACTTCAAAAAGCAAAAAAAGAAATCCTTAAAAAATTAATAATTAAAAAAAAAAAATTTTCACGAATTTCCTAACGTCTCAGGAAAAAAATGAATTCGCCAAAGTATTTCTATTCAATTTTGTAATAGCTAAAGTAATTCTTAAATAGGTAATTTTTTAGTCAAAAAAGATTTTTATTAGATTAAAAATTCATACGTTCAAAAGTTCAGGAGGTAAAAAAAAATGTTTGCAATCATTGAATAATTTTTTTGATCCACGGTACATAGCTGTAAACTCGTGTATAAATGTCCGGTAAGCCAGTGCCACATCCATAAGACAATGAGACAACTCCAACAACCGTGCCATCAATAATAAGAGGTCCGCCACTGTCACCCTGTGATAAAACAAAAAAGAATTTACCACTCCGCCCTTGATTATCAAGTGAGATAAGAAATTACATCGCAGAATCCACGTCCCGGAGAGTAGCGTGCACAAAGCTGCGGGCCATAAATCGGATGAGGAAGAGCTTCATAGCACTCTGAGTTAGAGAGCGTCCACATGGGCGCTTTTAGCATGACATCAGCCAGAGCAGCACCTTCCTTTATTCGTCCCCATCCAACGACATATCCCAACTGATTCCCGGGGGTATCCTTGTCCGGCAGGGCGACGACTCTCTGCGTAGTATCCTCGACAACATCCCGATCCAGCTGGGAAAAAATTACAATCATCGTCACACCGATTTTTCCAAAATTTACTCTTTCAACTCACCGTCAGGATGGCAATATCGTGGAGATAATCAGGTGCACTGCCTTCGTATGCCGGGTAGACATCGAACTTTGTCACCTTGTACAAGTGGCGATGATATTTGCGACTGGAACTTCCTGCAGCCACGGTTAAATGCGCTGGATTGACGAAATTCGGGTCTACCGAAGTTTGACCGTGCTGAACGCAGTGAGCAGCGGTCAGAACGTGGTGCGGGCTTATGAAAACACCTCCACACATGTGGGAATTATAGTAGCGCAGAGAAACTACCCAGGGGTAGTCAATATTTTGCGCAGCAATGCCACCAACAATTTTTTGTGGTGGTGCAGCTGTAAAAAAATTTACACATGAGTATAAAAAATTGATAAAAGGAAAAATTGATTTTATAAACCTTGTGAAAGATGGCAGAAAACTGCCAAGAGGAGAAGCCAGGGTGATGCAGACATAATTGAAATTATTCTTTTTGTTAAACTGAATATAGATGGCTATTCGAACCCTGAAGCTGGCTTGGTTAGAAAATAAAAAATCCGGCTTTTATATAGTCAATGACGGTCACTGTTATCGAATACATGAGATAATTGATTGTAAGTTGACTTGTTCTGTTTAACAGAGGCTTATTTGTTGTTATTGTTAATTCATATGGTGAATAAATATCGTGGAATACTACAAAGTGTGAAGATTATATGTCGGAAGATAAGAATAATGATGAATTAAATCGGATATTGACAGATTTAATGATTTATCAAAATTCTGCTCACTCAACAGACAAAATTGAAGGACAATTAGTTATTTCCTTATTTACAGAAGTTTTTTTTACCAACATTTTATGATTAGTGAAATTTTATACAACTGCTTCAATAATATATAGGGTTTTTGATGTTTTGACATCATTGGGGGTGTGTAAACAAGTGATTGGTTACTTATTTGTAGTCATAAAATGAAAATCATGAGACAAGTAAGAAGATCTTGATGATTTTCAAGCTCTAAACTGCACTCAATCGATGAGGAATGATTCAATCTTCAAAAAAGGATACTCTGAATTTTGATACGTCTCCGGAAAAGTCTAAGGAGATATAGGCAGACATCTATTCAATCCGATAGAAGAGAAATGGTGCAGGTACTAGGATTTTAGCCGCGATTAAAAAAATGTTCTTCAAGAAATATGAATTCACAGGATAAGGAAGTGAATTAGACAATTTTTGTTTAAGACATTTTTTGTAGCTAATAAAATTCTCTACAAAAAAAGTTTCTTAAAAAAAATTTATATCTTCAGTAGTTTTAAAGATATTTTGATTTAAAACCACAAAATAATTTTTACGCCTTTTAAATTTTAGACACGTGATGTATGAACGTATCATTACTTATGAAAAGTTTATAATTTAT
This sequence comes from Macrocentrus cingulum, assembly GCA_002156465.1. NCBI lineage: Eukaryota > Metazoa > Arthropoda > Insecta > Hymenoptera > Braconidae > Macrocentrus > Macrocentrus cingulum. Next base: position 46,679 of record MVJL01011400.1, on the reverse strand, counting down.
TTTTAAAATATAATAAGCGATAATTTTCGTTCTTAATTCAAAATATATACCAAGTTTTATGCTAGTTTTAAATACCAAATAGCCTATAGAGGTGATAAATAAACAGATTATAATCAATTTCAAGAGTTTTTATGAAGAATCGCGGCCAAGAATCGAGTCTTTGCCAAAAAAAAATTTCAGACAGCTGTAAAAAATGAAAATAAATCATTGATTACAACTAAATGAAAAAAACTGGAACATTTGCCAAAAAAAAATTTCAGACAGCTGTAAAAAATGAAAATAAATCATTGATTACAACTAAATGAAAAAAACTGGAACATGTAAAATTTCTTTAAAATAAAGATTCAAGTGTCGTGAATAGAAAAAAAAAGATTTGCCGTAATTGAATCAAAATTCATCGCGTACTATGTCATTTTAACTAGAAATATTAGTGAAAATGGACTAGACGTGTTCACTCTATTGCTTAGCATAAGCAGTGTGCAATAATGCTTTTTTTGAAAAAATCAAATTTCTCAAAAAAATTTCACCCTTCATAAAAATACAATTACAAACCCTCCAGAAGGTGCTGCCCCTTCGTGGCCATATAGTCTCAACTGACCTGCGCAATTTTGTCGCATTTGCGCAGTCATGCAAACTCACTCGCGCGTGATAAATTCAATTTTTAAACCTCTGCGCAAATTATTTAAATTTTCGCCTACATCGAACAAATAATATTTCCAAAAAACTATTTTCATTCAACACATCTCAAACATGTAAAATAATTTTTAAACATTTTCAAAAGTGAGAAAAAATTCGAACGCTCTCATTTACAACCCCATGGTGGATAGCAAGAGGGGGGTTCTATTATATGGGGCGACAGCTGAATTTGCCATGCACGTGCCCATCAATATAATACAATAATACACACGTATACCGTGATGGCTGCAGTAGGGCAGAGTATTCGGGGGGCTTCTCGCTAAACCAAACGATTGTAGAAAAAATAAACGCGACTTACGCGCCGTATGATTAAATTAAGCTCAAGGACGTGGTGAAAAACTCGTGGTGTATATACGGTAATACTCAGTAGGCATGAAACGTTCAAGTATTGTAATGCTATGGATCGTTGCGGTCTTTGGATCAAAAGCCCCGCCGCATCTCCAAATAATCAAGCAAAATTCGTCGTCCAGCGATGACATTCGCTTGACTTGTCACTCGCTCGGCACCTTCATCTTTATTCTGCAAGCAAATTTAAAAAAGCCCTCGGCACCAACTCACACGCTCAATCTTCTTTGGTTCAATCGCAGGTAAGTGCGAAAATCTCTGACAATTGCGCACACATCACATGAAAAATTATACCTTTTGCGACAGATGTGCCGGACAACAGCACTGCCGCTTCAACCTGGCAGAGGACTATCCCGGCTGGCACGGGGCGAAAGTTCACATTGAATACGCCTGTATTTCTGACACTGCTGTACACCGCTACTGCAATATGAAAATCATCATTAGCGACGGTGAGACTGGCTATATAAAGTCACCTGGTTACCCGCTTTATTACACGGGAGTTGACTCTTGTCGTTGGACTTTTCACGCGGCAGTATCCAGCCAGAAAATCTCTCTCATCTTTCATGACCTCAATATTCGCAGTGAGTATTATTATTCTCGTTTGCGCCGCGCTGTAATTTTGCATATTGTATATATGCTTGCAGATCCCACCCCAAACGGTGACTGCATCGACCTGGTGAGGATTCGCGATGACCATGACGATGACGACGATAAACAGACACTCTATCAGTCTTGCGGCACACAGGTCGGCACTGAAATTCATTCCAAATCCAACAAAATCACGTTGGAATTTATTTCAAAGTCTAATATATCAACTTTAAGAGGTTTTTTCGTTCAATACAAAGGTATTTATGAAGAAATTTTACTTACACGAAGCCATTCATTAAATACGTGAGGGTCCTGAATGGGATGTATTTTTTACGTGAGATTTTTCCGGTCGCAATGTGCGATTTTTTTTAATATAAATCGCGTTTCTAAACTAAAAATGACGTAGAGAAAAATTCTTTTACTGTTTTAAATAATGATATCTTTAAAAGTAAGGGAGATAAAGATTTTTTTTAAGAGAACTTTTTTGTAGAAAATTTTATCAGCTATTAAATAGGTCCTTAGTAAAATTTCTTTATCTTGCATCCTTATCAAGATATTTGCAAGTAAAAAGGTCTGAGTTTTTTAGCGATACGCTCTTTTAGCTTTAGACATGCGATATATATGTATATAAGGGTGGCGCAAAAAAACTTTTTTATTTTTTTCGAATGTCGTATTAAAAAATCATAGTTTATGATGTTTTAAAAAGTCTCTATAAAAATTAGCTTGATTTAAATATTTTTAGAGGTCGCGCACGAATGTTAAAATTTTAAAAAATGGTCAAAATATGATAAAAAAAATTTTTTTTCTTTTGTTTTAGCTATGGCGGATTATTTTACATGTAACTAAAATATTTTTTACAAAGTTTTAATTTAAAAAATTCATTTTGAAGGATCATTTATGCACTTTAAAAATTTCTATAGTAGTAACATAAAATTGACAAATTAGTTGAAATTAATTAATTTGACAATTATTATTATAAATAATAAAATTTTTTATTTTCTAGAAAATATCACTATGATAATGTAATTTAAAAAACTTTTTTTTCACCATTTTTGAAATTTTTAAAATTCACAAATAACTCTTAAAAATTCATATTTTAAATTCAAACTTTCTAGAAGTTATTTAAATTTCATGAAAAATGATCTGCCGTAGCAAAAACAAAAGAATAAAAAAATTTTTTCTAATCACAATAAGGAAATTTTAAGAATCGATTTTTTTGCGCTACCCTAATATACATTTTATAAAATTTTGACTGATTTTTTTCACTTTACGAATATTCAAAAAATACTTATTTTTTTTGTAAAACTGATATCTAAAAAACCAGATAGAAGCCTAATAATAATATAATGGTTTTGTCTAATTTGTTTAAAAAAAAAAACCTTAACAACCCTTACATAGGGGTAACAACAATCTAAAATGACCAAAATCGTCTTTAATTAATTAATGAATGGCCCCTATAGCACTGTATACTTACTGATAATGCATTTCTGATGATAAAGCTGTTGGATGCCCGAGAATAAATTTAAAAACAATCAAGTGCAGTCGCGCAGGATATGTTTACCCCGACTCTCAGCAGTTCACAAGGACTTTGGCCTGTGATGAGCAGCAGGGACGTTGGAACGAGAGCATCGAGAGCATACCCCAATGCATTTCTGGTACGTGTATAATATAGGGCCGTCCCTGACCATATATGAGACACAAGAAATTTTCGGGTGGGGGTTGATGCATGTGTCTTCCTTTGTCTGCATCGCGTCTCGCGGTCAGTCTTGGCCATCAGACACACGTGTTGTGGTCGGAGCACATTCCCGCACATTCCAAGTCGTTTTCAGGTTATATACAGTCGTCCAACTGGTATGTATATATAGTCAATCGATTATTTTAAAAATAAAATCAGGCGATAGAAGTATTATCGCGGAAAGAGCAAAGGGTCATCTCACATCACGCCACTTGTGTGAGTTTCGATATATAAAATCATTTCAGTCAGAGCACAGTGTACATCGAACATCAGGCACGCGCGCGTGCGCGCGCTCTTACTAACATTTATTATTATAAAACTACCCAAAAATCCACCGTGTAAAATGTAGTTTTTGTCTCAACATCACGTATACAATGATACGAATATTTACAGACACGTTCCAAAACCTCATAAGTGAGTATTGAACAACGCAGAACCGCCGCCAGGAGTTTTATGACTCACACATATCCGCCGCGACTTTGTGTCTCCCACTGTACACACTAAAACACGTGGTTTTTGCCTAAAAAAAAAATTATTCATCTTATTTACAGCCTCTTCAGCAGCAATTTTAAAAGCTAGTAGGAGTAATCGCTCGTTGGCGAATCTGTCAGACAATAACGCTATGAATGCGGCCGATTCGAGCTCGACGCCGAGTCCCACTGGGGACATAATAACAGGTGAGGAAAAAGTGATTGACCGCACAGTGTATATCTGACTAACAATTGTTGATTTTAGATATGGTGGTACCGGGTATTTTGATAGCTATGCTACTCCTCGGAAATGCAGTAATTCTTTACGCTATCTTCAGGTACAAAAAACGGTGAGACAAAATTACTAAAAAAAAAAAAAAAATAAATAGTTACAATGAAGTATTATGTTTTTATAATAAAATTTTTTATAGAAAACTACCACGACTTGGTGTTGCATCAGATGAAATGGCTTTGAGCTCACCATCGTCGTCGTCGTCGCTGCCACCAAGACCACAAGTCTGACCCGCCCTACTCTTGCATGAATGGATGTATGATAAATTGCGAAATACAATATACATTTTCGTAAAGTTTATCCAATTTATTTACACACTTAGAAATATTTTTGTAAAGGCTCTCCCAGTACATCTTCAAGCGTACGCACAGAATTTTGTGCTGATTTTTCCGTCTCCTCATCGTCGTCCTCCAACAATTCAGCGAGGAATGGAATAGTCTCGGGCAAAAGTGGCATAAAATCTTCACCGAGTTTACAAACAATTTCCACTAGAGCACTGAGCGCTATTCGACGTACTTGAGCCTCACTGTGTCGTGTTTTTAATAAAATTTGATAGACCAATTGTTTGTGCAAAGAATCATCCTGAATTGCTCCAGCAAACGAAGCAATGCATGGGACAATTAATTTTTGAGCTCGCTCTTGAAATTCTTCATTTGTCGACATAATATTTTCAATTTGATCAATTATAGGTTGTGCCAAAGTTTCAAAAGTCTCCAAAGTAACAAAACTGTGAGCATCGTAGATGAAAATTCGGTGGAAAGTTGTAAGAATTGCTTCGACAAGCTCAACACGGTTTTTCTCATCATCCAATGTATTTTCGGAAGCTTCACTGGTAATTGCCAAGTTATTTTGTTGCAACAGCATTGCAGCGTGTTTCACAGTGTGTCCGGCAAACGGGATAAACAGTGACTTGAGGCACTCGGCAATCGTTGCTGACAATCTGAAGAATGTTATGTTTCGATGCTTGTGCTCGGATCCAGTTCTCGCTGCCCAATCGTACACTTTGTAATACAGTGGTCTAAATGTATTTTCACTCAACTTGAGCACTAGTGCAACGAGAGCCTGACTTGCGCTAGATTCTATCGAGCCAACTGTATCATCACTGGCGTCGCTGTATTCCTCGCGGAATTGTAAAACTTGTAGAAAGAAATTTCCCAAATCTGCAGTGCTCGCTTGTAAATCGCTGGATACTGTGTTGGTAATAGACTGTGACAGTAGGCTCAAAAGTGGTGGAATACATTGAAAAGATCTTTTCTTCGTCAAATTTGTCCAAGTTCTGGTGACTGCCGGCAATAAAACACGAAGAGGAATGCAACTGGCCAATTTGACAGACGTCGCCTCAAGTCGGGACTTTAATAAACTCATTTTGGGCTGTTCTGTCGTTGTATAAAGCGAACTCAATCGGCACAATTGTAACATTAAATCGTGTAAATAGAGAGACAAAAAATTTCCTACTGATTCAACAATTTTTTGCATTGCACTTGTAATGCTGATAATTACTACGTCCGGTGATTCTTGAAAATTGTGAGCCTGCAGTAATTCAATCATTGGTGGCACATATTTATTTAAATATGGAATTGCTCGTGTTTTCATGGTTGACACGAGTTCAGCAACACAAAGAACCACTGAACCAAGTATTGGGCCAGTTTTATTTCTCAATAAATCAGTCGTCAATTCTAAAACAGCTTGAAATTTGTCTGGATAATCAGCGGCCAAAATTTTCGTCAAAAGTTTCAATGTTATCAGTGCAGTTTGTTGAATAATTTCCATTTCATGACTCAACATTTTTCCATGTATACTGATAATTTTAATTAATGGAGAAATTAATTGCAGTAAATTTTCACAATCATCTTTACCAAATTTACGTTGCTGTAGGCGAATATTAATTAATTCCAAAATTTTCCTACGTACCATGAGTAAATCATGATTTAATAATTTTTTAACAGTCTTGACAAATATTTCATTTGGTAAAAGTGCATTAATACCTTCTAAAATATTGTACATTTTATGCAGTAAAACATTCCAATATTTTCCCATAGATTTTTCATCGTTATTGACATTTGCCGCAATTTTACTAGTACTTTGAATCAATAAAACTGTTTTAATTATTAATTTATCGTACAGTGACTTGATTGCTGTAATTTCCTCATCTGTCAACAAGGCAACTCGGTCAACAAACTCTGCTGATGACAAGAATCCACTTAAAAATTGAACAATTGTATATCTGTAGTGTCGCAATTGTTTGGGTGTGTTATTTCTCACATCAAAAATATATTCCTTGGTAAATTCAATTTCCTGTTGATCTTCAATTATTGTTGGTAAATTTTCAACAAAATCCAACAATTTAACACAAACTTTTAGCAGTACTTTTGGTGAAAATTCCTGACACATAGTTTGACAAAATGTCAATCGTTGTGACTGTAGATTTTTATCCTCTCGTAAAACAATACTCTCAAATGTCAATAAATAAAATAGATGCAGATGATTTTCCAGAAGTGAGAGTAGCTTGACAAACAGAGGAATTCTGCGATGTTCCGGTATATCCGGTAGTGATACGATGAAAAGTCGTAGAATACAGCATACTAGAGTTTCATCCTTGGCCATGGAGTTTACAATCGGCACAATGGTCTCAATAGTCTTGGAAATAATTTGAATTGAGTAGGCATCATCTTGTCGCAGCACTGAACTGCCCATAAACGTGAAAATGGGCATGATATTGTGCATTGCCATTTCAATATTGGCAATTTTAAACAATTCAACGAGAACCAACAGAGCATGATGATGAGTTTGTGGGTTATGTGACAGTCTAACACACTGTGAAATTAAATCCACTTGAAGATGTGGATCAGGGATGACTACACGTTTAACTGAAAGATGGTAAATTGTTGAGAGCAGCAGTTGATTTGTGTATTCCATTGGACTTTGCTCGGCAAATGACAAACATGTTCTCAATAAATCAAATAACACTGGAACCAACAACTCTTCACGTCTAATATTGTCAGCCTGTTGAATAAATTCTAATATTGTTATTCCTCGTTTCCATTCTCTTGTATTAATTATTTCTGGGTGTAACAGCACTGCTTGCCTACTGCGTCTTGCTTTTGTACTAGATCCAGTATTAGTTGGCGGTAATTTTGCTGTTTTCATCATTTTCAATTCATCTACAACCAATTGAGCATCGATTGTAAGCCGTCGTACAGTCTTGATTGCCACAGTCACAATACTACTTGATTCACATTCTGTTACGATATCCACGAGTTTAGCGAGAATTTTTCCCTGCAATTGCAAATCACAATTGTCGAAGAAAGCATCGTCAATTTGTTTCATCAGTATGACACTTGGTGATAATGTTTTACCGCCATTTTCCATTTCAATTTCCAGGCAATATTGGGTTATTGCAGCGGTAAATAATTCCCAAACATCATTGTGCCGCAAAGCCGCAACTGTCGTACTGTTGAATCGTTGTAAGATATTTTTCAATGCCATTTTTGCAAATGGCTTGATCTCTTGTTGTTGAGCAAGTTGCACACCCATGGGCGCGACATCTTGAAGAATTTCCGGTCCGTTCACGTAGGTTAACACTTGAGCAAGTTGTGCAACTATGTGAATCGGCATTGATGTTGATGTGAGACAGTTAAATAAAAATTTTCGAGCTTCTTGCAATTTTCCACGTTGATTTTTCTTCTTTAACAAACGACTAACATCAGGATCAGGACTTTGAATATTGTAGAGAAATAGTGACAGTTGTTCGTGATCCATTGAAATTTCAGTAGATTTTTTGCACAATTCAACGACAAGTACAGCACAGCCATTTGTTTTATTTATGTTGTTGCAAATTTGTGAGATTTTTTTCAATATTTCCAGTGCTATTTGACGACATGCATCATGTGGTCTTGATAGGGCAATTAAAATATTTGTCATAAATATATTATCCTCAAATATCCAGTTAATTGACGATGATGAGCTTGCTGTTGATAAATTATCTTCCAAAATAACTCGAGCAATACAGAGACAGTGCATTGATGTATCAGCTCGAACTGGTTCAATGAAAAATTGTGAAAGAAATTGCAACATTTCTCGAGATGATTTAAAATGTCGTTGAAAGAAAATTTTCAAACACCAAGAATAGTGTGCATTTTGTTTTGGATGATTTATACCATGAAAAAAAATTTCTAATAGACGAAGAATTAATTGAGCTTGCTCCGGTGTATTTTCAAAATCAAGAGGTAAATATGATGTTATATCGAGACGTCGATGTACCATTTCCAAAACATATGTTCCAACTTGTACAGGTAAAATTCCTTTAGACGTGAGTTTAAGTGCCGATTGAATTTTATCAGCGGTAATTTGATTGCATTTATCTAAAACACCAACATGAGGATATTGTGAAATCATTTTTGCTGTCATTTCAATAACTTCACCAGCAATTCTTGGTGATAATGAGCCCATTGGTACTCGACAAACAGATCCAAGAAGAATTAAATTAAAAAATAAAGATGTAGCATCACCATTGTGTGTTAATTTCATTGTTGTTAAAATATTTTCAGTTTGTGGTAGTAATTCACAATTTAAAATATGATGAAATGCCATTGAGCCAATTGCTTCACCATCGTTATAATTTGTCACTTCATTTCTCACCATTTGTAGATATTTATTTTGACGAGCAAATTCAGATTCAAGAACTTCTTGAGCCACTTGAACCTCCTCGACACGACTGGGAAATAGGTAGGGTAGTGTAGCGATGAAAATACTCGTGTCATTGCCATCTTTGCACAGTTCCAGCAGTAATTTCAACGCCGGCAGTGCCAAGACATATTTTTTCTCTGTGTGACATTGTGACAAAAGTATCATTAAATGGTCTACCAGTATATCCGTTGGGAAAAGAGATTTTAAGCGTGTTATTGGGAAACTCAAGAGTTTTCCAACAACATTGACATCTTCATCGTTGAATCTTTCAAGCAGAGATTTAATCACCATCTCTTCAAGTCCTTCGTAAATCTCAACAGCATTTTCAGATAGTGCATCAAGAGCTAAAATTCTTTGCTCTGGACTGTAGTGATTTAGACGATCCAATATTGTAATTGATGCTTTGGCAATTTGTGCACTTGAATGCCAAGTCATGAGAAATTGCAAAGTTAATTTAGATTCACCATCAGTCTCACTAGTTTTCATCAATTGTTTGATATATCTGTCAAATGGAATTGCATATTTTGTCTCCAAAAAATCCGAAAGTTTTAATAAAAATTCTCTCGATGCAGTTGATGATTTTTCCTCTAATTTTGGCGGAGGTTTAAATGTAGTTTTTAAAATTTCCAATACTTCATTATCATCAAAAGCAATACGTTGAAAAATATTTATAATCATATTTTTAATTTCATCATTTTCTTCAGGATTTTTTAATACACATTTAATCCCCGTTGTAAATAATGGAATGAGAAATTTCGTTATTTGTATATCAGTTTTTCGAATTTTAATAATTTCATCACATAGCCAAGATTGTTGGGCAAATTGACGAACAAGTTTATCAGAAACTCCAGTTAAATTCATAGTTTCATAGATGAAAAAAATAAAAAGCATTAATTCATACTTTAGTATTGGATTTTTCAATGATTTTAAAAATAAATGTTCCATTGTTTCGGGATTTAAGTGTGTTTTACACGTTAATTTTGTTAAAATCATGAAGTTACCCGCAATAAAATCGACACTTGAGCTGGCAAATCCTGTTAATAACGATGGCAACAGATGATTTACCTGAACTTGTGTAATTTCTGGTGCTCGTTCGATTGCTCCAACGATGGCCATTGTGTAGAAGGCATAAAGTGTACTCAAACACGGAGCTTCATTGCCATACACGACCGTAGATGATATTACATGGTTGCATAGGAGTTTCAAGAAGCCATTGTCTGAGGCTACACGATTGACGAGTGTCGATGACGACAAGGGAACACCAGGCTTTTGCAGTGGTTCCAGCCAATTCCATTTATCAGCGCGATTCGACAAATCAACAATTTGGAGAGCTCTGACAAACATTCGCGTCTCATGATACGGCAAAATTAGCATCAAAAAGTGATCCTTGTTGTACTGGTGAATGTGGAATCGATAAATGAGCCATTCCAGGGCTTTGTGAGCGGTATTTAGCAGGAAATACGGTGATAAAAGCGTCAAAAACTTTTCAATTCCCGCATCGAGCTTCTTGTTAACGTCCACATTGTGCACTGATCGTTCAAGATTAATGGAACTTGTAGCAAATAATGTGCTATCAAACTCGGCAAATTTACTGGATAGCTTAATAAGATCTTCTAATCCATTTTTACCTAGAGCAGACGAGTATACGTATTAAAATATGCACAACTTGAGTCCAGAAATACTTACCAATATTAAACACAGTCTCGCGATCAAGATTGGCGGCTTCTTTCGGGTCAAACAAGAGACTCGGTTTCTTTTTATCCTGCAGTAGAATTGATGTTGAAGCCGTTTGCAGTTTTTTCAACTGCTCGGCCAAAGACGTCGACATGATCTGAGAATAAAAATTTCTACTTGGCACCACACTTAACAATAATTTACAATAAAAACTTACCAAACACGTGCTCGGGGGATTTCCTACGACTCGTTCGGCTAATGAATGTGTAGTGCATGAACAGCGGTGCGGTTCACGCCGTCTAGAAGCACGGTGACAACATGCGCAGTTATCCGTGACTTTAGGCGGAGTACAATCGTTCGATTACCAACAGTCGTTTTTTTTAGCGCGCGCGTCCTGTGGCAGTGTTAAATATTCGAGGTTATGTCTTTTGTATTGTAATCAGTTGCAATAATGGATCGACACAGTATCGGGAGCCTAATCGGCCGCAATAATATAAATTCTCCAAAGCGTCGAATGTCAATGGCCCAATCTCTGCGTCGACAAAGCAGGTAACAGTATACAATTTTTTTCCACGACTTACTTTATAACCGTCTAAATGTATCTTTCAGTGCTCTCAGTGTGTCTGGCCGTTCGAATCAGTCTGTTCAAGTGATTTGTCGATCCGCCGCACATGTAGTAGAGAGTTTCGGATCATCGCTACCTGTTCTCGTCACCGAAGCCCTGACATTTGTCGACCGCAATGCCACAGTCAGCTGGAGTGTTTCACTCAATGGATGGGCTTGGCTGGTGTGTGGTCGCAGACTATTGGTTTGGCAGTGCAAAACGACAATTCACGATCCTAAACAACGATCCACTGCTGCTACCGCCACGCTGAAGAACCAATGCAGAGAGCTTTCCCTGCCTCAGAGTGATCTTGCTCACAAGGCCAATTGCATCGCCGTGTGGTTGCAGCCAGGCCACCAGGTTCCAAGCTGTATGGCCGTGTCGCCCGAGGGCACAGGACGCTACTGGCCCAGTGTCGCACATGAGGAGTCATCTGTAGAAACGAGCGCCGAGTTGGCAGGACAAGAAGTCGACAGTCTTACTCACATACCCGGCCACGGTTGTATTTTAGCCACTACAACCTGTACTGTTGCACTTTTACAGCCACAATTGCTCAATGGACGGCACAGTATTACCTGCCGAGTACTCAGGACGAGTCAGGGCTGGTTGGGCGGCATTGGGAGGCGAATGTCGTCGTTAATATTTGGCTCGATGCCTCAAGCGCCCGTGATGGAAACTAAATTAGCCAAAGTAACCTGCACAAATTTTGGTGATTGCGGATCTAGAGTATTAATTCTTGCTGGATCTTCATTACAATATTGGTCGTTCCCTGCAAACACGCTGTCAAGTGGCGCCGAGTCGGAGAAACTCGAGTTTGACGAGGATATTGGACAATTAGTATCACAAAAATTCCAAAAACAAGTTTGGTCACAAAAGGTTTGTAATCCACAAAATATTGAGACCTGGTCGATAGATATGCAGTCGCACGATGAAGGTATTATTTTACTTGTTGCCGCACACTGCTCCGATGCTTGGCCTTTGATTGATTTTGCTGTATGCATGTTGCCGCTAAATGGACGAAAATTAATACGTTCATTCAAGTGGTTTATTCCACTGAAAATGGGCTTTGTGCCGTATCAAAATGTTGAAAGTACAATTTCATCTTGGCACTTTATTTCGTCTGGTTGGGAAGCTATAATTTATGATTCACAAACAATCCTGGTGGTTGACATAACAAATGGTGATAAGCAAGACAGAATTAAATTAATTGCAAGTGGTGAGGATAAGATTCTTGGCGGTGATTTGTGCTCAGGAACACCAGTACTTTTCACCCGAAATCTCGGCCTTGTTACCGTCACACCCACCGATTTTACCGCACAAGATTTCATCAATAGCAGTCAATACTCGCTGTCGGAACTTGATATTTCATCGTCAGGAACTGGCGCAGGAGCTGCATCAAACATGTCGAATGAGCAAATACGCGAGTTATATTATACGTCGGATGGTGTAGAGCAGTTGAAGGCAGCATTTTTATTTAGTATCCGACAAAACAAGACTGAGTGTGAAAAAATTCTGTTTGAATTGTTTCCACTTCAAGAGGAGGATCCAGTTATGGATATTGATGCGTCTCTGGATACACTTGTGTTGCAAGTTGCTAAAAAATTAATTGATGACTATCCACCAAATGATCCACGATGGGCATCTCATGTAAACACCTCGTCAATGACCATGACAACTGTAATGTCCATGCAAATTTCTCATCAGCTCGAGGGAAAACAGAGAGCATTTGATTTATACATCAATTTCCTCAAAGAATACTCACTGTGGGACAGATTTTGTGCGGTAACTTATCGTGGTATTATCATGTCAACCTTTCATGTTCTTGGAGAATATGCTGAGAAAATTGTCGCTGCCATGGCGATTTTTAATCTACAAAATCGTTATCCAGATATTTTAGATTCGGCAATTGAGCAGACTTTGGCTGCGGCACCAGAGGCCATTCCCTACAACGACGGTCTCACGGCAAAAGATGTATTTTATCGTAAAGTCAGTGCGATTCATCTGTTACTTCCAACACTGATCAACAGTACTGCTGCTCAGGTTGCAGTACAATCGGAAAAACCAACACAGCAAATTTCACAATATATTCTACAAGTTAACAGTATTCTCCTGGACATTTTGCACGAGGTGATCAAGTATCGTTCGAGCAATGCGGAAATTTTTGCATCTATGCATCAAATTGCTGCTAGTGAATATCTACCATGGACTGCGGCTGTTGGCAAGCAAGATTTGCGCTCGAGTCTCTATACTATGCAAGATTTAACGTTGAAGCACGGAGTGACTGGGACAAATGATGTGGCAATTAGGCGTCAATTGTATGATCAAGTTTTTGGCATAATTGATTTAATTCTCGACGGTCAAAAGTGTCATCTTGAGAGCATTCGGGGTACGGAGAAATATGAGATTTTACACAAACAATACGAGGCTGAACGATCGAAACTTCTACAGCCTCTCGTGAGCAATGAACAGTATGAGAGTGCTACAATGCTTGCTGAAAAGTATTATGATTTTGCAACTCTCGTGCAAATTTGTGAATTGACAAATAATACCAGCCGATTGGACAGTTATTCGATCAAATTTGCTGCACAAAATTTCGTAGATTTTCTCTTTTCTTATTATGTAAAAGACGGACGTCAAGGACAATTGGTGGAGAGGTGTCGTCGTGCAGGTGGCGTTGGCCCTGGCGGCACTGAAGAACTCTTGGAGAAGATTTCACAACATCCTGAATTGTCGTGGATTCAGTGCTCACTGAACAATGAATTTTGGTTGGCTGCTGATACACTGTATTCCTTGGGACGTTCGGAGGTTGACCACGTCAAGCGAAAAAAAACAATATTGAGTCTGAGTAAATTGGCGTTTTATTGCGACAATGAACCAGTTGATGAAACGGTAGAAAGCATCAACAGCGAGTTATATCTCATTGCTCACCAGGAAGAATTACCAGTCGCACTTTTGGAGACTTATGGATACGATACGAAAAAAATGCGTGTTCTCACGCCCTTTGAATTAATCACATTAAACACCTGTGAGGAGAATACACTCGCTTATGAATTGGATTTTAAAAAGGCACTTGATCTTTTAGATCACATGCCAGATGACAGTGATAAAATGTCGTTGCGATTGAAAATTTGGGCACGAGCAGCTAAACGTGACTCCTGGGATACTGTTTCAAATAATCCTGACCAACAAATTGAGCAAACGCTCTTTTTCAAGCTCATCAGTCAGATTCATAATGATGGCAAGTATACTTGATACCTAATAACTTTTACCAGGATTTTTGTTTTATTGTATTTTATTTTACAGGTGATTCCATAGATGATTTTCTTCCACCAGTTGATTCTCTACTGCTCGAGCCTGAACTTGGTACACTGGCAACTGCTAGTAATTTTCAGTTTCTTATAAAATTAATCTACGAATATGCTGCACAAAACTTTAAATTACCTCAAAATTGAATAAGTGCCTACAATAAAATTACATTTTACATTTGAATTTGTATTTCTCCCAAAACTCGTCTACGCGCGCGCGCGCGCTGTGTGAACATAACCTCAATTTTTATTTGATGGCAGTGGACATTTGACACATTTGGCAATATGAAATATTTAAATACAATTGTACTATTAGCGAGTATAATTTCGTTAGTGATTGGGGCAAGTATTGCAATAATATTCTCATGTAAATGATATAATATACAAAAATATCTCCATTTCCAGAGTGAATTGGATTACGATGGCTGGCTGCAAGTACGACTGTATCATGCTCTCAATGATCACCCCGTGGCACATTTTACAGACCGAGGAAACATAACAGTGAGCAGTATCCGCAGTGGGACATCAACCATAGCTCAAATGGGCTTGCTGCCATCACAATTGCAGGAATTGCAGGTCTTGGCAGCAAATAACAACAAATATCGTCTCAAAGTGCTTATAACAAGTCCATCAGGCAGTGAAACATCATTTCTTACATCTGTACCAGCGGTAAGACACTGAATCTCCACGATAAAATCCTTAAATTAACTCTGTCTGCAAAAACAGTGTCATCTTCTTGGAACCGAGCTCGAGGATATTCTCGTAATTTGGTTAGACAGTGCAGCCGAGCCTGCTTCGATAAGTCAGGTGTCACCAGGCCCCTGTTCCACTGCAATTCCCACGACAAACATGTGGACAACAGCGATTCAAGTGCGTTATCCCGATGGAGGACCTGCTCCAGATACCGCCTCGTACATTTACAAATTAGAACGTGAAAAGGAGGCAAGAGAGCGTGGAGAAAGTAAAGATAACAGATCGTTCATAGCCAAATACGTAAGTAAAATCTAATTTTCATCAACAACTGCATTATTAATCATTTTTATTTCGTGTGCAGTGGATGTACATTGTGCCAGCTTTAATTTTTGTCGTTCTCACATCGGCTGCCAGTCCCGAAGGACAGCGACCTGCGTAGAATTACAATATTGTACAATAATTCTATAGTGCAGCGTATAGATTAAGTAAAAATCGATACTCGCTGTACATTATATGTTTGTGTCGGTCGACATGGCGACATTTACATTAAATCTCTTGAGAAAAATTGAACCGGGACTTGTGACTTGCGGCAAATTCGATGGATCACACTCGTGTCTAGTTGTTGCAACATCCGCCGGCAATATCCTCATTCACAGTCCACATCGTCAGCCTCCATCAACTGTTGCTGACAACTGGCAAAATAATGTTGAACGACGACTCCAGTGGAATGGTGATATTGCCGAACTTTCAATTGGCAAACAAGTTTTGTCGTTGCATACTGGACGTTTATTGATTGATGATGAACGCGATATTTTATTAATCGGTACACTCACCCACGTGTTGGCCTATCAGGTCGAGGAGAATGCTGATTTATTTCACAAGGAGATATCAGACGGTGCCTATGCAATAACTGTAGGAAAGCTCAGTTGGCTGCCGAATAATGTAACAATTATTGGAAGTAATTGTTCCGTTACAATCCTCGACGCTCAGGGAGTCGAAATTTTTTGGACAGTTATGGGCGATATTGTTCGCTCAGTGGCGGTTATTGATTTCGATGGAGACGGAGAAATGGAATTGTTAACAGGCTCTGACAATCATGAAATTAAAGTCTTAAAAGGTGATTTTACTTTGTGGGAAACTAAAGAAACAGCTGCTGTAACTGCTCTGACACCTCTGTCAACGGCGAATGATCGACAATTTGCATATGTTGTTGCAAATGGTACAGTTGGTGTTTACGAGGGATCACAAAGATTGTGGAGAATCAAGTCAAAGCATAAAGTAGTGTCTGTCAAAAATTACGACGTGAATGGCGATGGTACGATAGAGCTGTTGACAGGATGGTCGTCGGGGAAATTGGATGCGAGGATTTGTAGCAATGGAGATGTTATACTTCGAGTGCAATTAAATGCCAGTATTGCTGGAATTATCGAGGCGGATTATAGACGTACAGGTCGGCCTGATTTAATTGTTATATCGACAGCAGGAGAAATTCGTGGATATGAATCGGGTTCTATTATTGCCGCTGATATTCCAGCATCATCTTCGACATCTGATGATTTGATACAAAAGCTCATAACAAAAAAACAATCTCTTCTGATGGAGCTACGACATCGTGATGGACCATTTCAAGATTATGTTGGGACCAAAGTGGCGATAAGCATTTTTGCAGCTCGTGGCGCAGTGCGTATTGCACTTGCTTCGGGGCCCGGTTTGTTTATTCATTGTGCTATTGTCTTTGCCGAGGGTGTTTTCGATGGTGAAACACTGGTAGCTCATCCGAAGATACCAGTTGGTGAGTTGGAGATTGAATTACGTCCAACAAATAATATTCAAGTTGATATTCATGTTAAAATATGCCTTGGAACGTTTGATAGTGATTTATATCAAGTTGTTGAATTTGTACGACAATTGCCGCAATTTTGTATGTATGAATTAATACCACACGCTGAGATTAATTCGAAAAATTCAAGTAAAAGTGGTGTTTTCTTTGATATTGCTGAGAGATCACAGCGCATTGCATTGTGGCTTAATCAGTGCCTTTTATTGACGGAAGAGTTGCAAGTACCGGATGAAGGTCCGCGCGCTGGGTTGATTGAATTTTCATTGCGCAGCATGCGAGATAATAAAATTCACAGTTTTAAAAGCAATGCCACGGGTAGAACTACTATTTATACGGAGGATTCGAGTTTTGCTGGTGATATTATACAATCGTTGGCTATGTACTTGGGAATTCAGGAATTAAGTTCTGAAGCACGTTTTCCAACTGATGAGGAACACTTAATTGCAACTTTGCAACGCGTTAAAGGTTTTAATTATACATAATTTGCGTAACTTAAGCAAAAAAAACGTATACAGATAATTAACTTGCTGTTTAAAATTGAAATATCTTTGGAACTATAGAATATAGAGATTTTTGACTAGAGATCTTTTTTGTAGAGAATTTTATTAGCTACAAAAAAGATTCTCAACAAAATTGACGTAACTCACATCCTTATTAAGATATTAGTTGAATTAGTTGGATTTCTTTTAAACACCAAAAAAAAAAAAAAAAAACGAATATAAAAAATTTCTTTGCTCTTTAAAATCAAAATATCTTGAAAACTACGGGATATAAAAATTTTTCTTAAGATATCTTTTTTGTAGAGAATTTTATTAGCTATAAAAAAGGTCCTTAAGAAAATTCATATAAATCGCATCCTTATCAAGATATCAGCAGATAGAAAATATTTCAATTTTTTAGCAAAACGGCGTTCTGGTTTTAAATATTTAACTTGAACAAAAATTTACAGATAATTATTTCATTGACAGATTTACAGCAAGTTGAAGCAAGGCTTCAGGCAGATGCTGCAGGCGGTTCGTCAATATTAAAGAGCCTCGTTGTGCGTCTAGAGGATGCTCGAATTTTACAAGACATTGAAGGAATGAAAAGACGGCTTTTTCAACTTGAAACAATTAATGGCGATCTATTGAGAGAGCATGAGATACGAATGAATACAACGAAAGAACTTGCAGTAGCTTTGAAACAGTTGAATATTGGTGTTGGAAATGCATCAAGACTTCGCGGTAATATTTCACATTTTAATCCCAAATACTATATAATACTTATATCAACACATAACATCTAGTTGGGCGAGCTGCGACAAATGCAATTGTTCGATGCAGAAATGCCATTCAAGATGAAAATCCAAAGGCACTAATCATGGCATTAGCAAGTGGATAGATTGAATTTCTCACAACACAAAGTCGCTCCATTTTCTTCATAATCTTCTCGAGTAACTAATTGAGAATTCAGCGTAGAATCATTTGCCAGTACTTTTCCACCCTCCCATCCATAAAGATCTGGCCTGAAAATGTAAAAAAACGATTTTTTTAATACAAAATAATGTGAAAAAACGACAAAATTACATACTTGCTAGGTAGTGTGATATTAATATTTAACTCTTCTGGCGCTAAACTACGAAGTTCCTTGTAAAATCTGTCACGAAATCCAGGAAATTTTGTATTACCACCAGTAAGTACAATATTCATAAATAAAAATGGCCATGTTTCAGCTTCACATGATTTAAGACTGTCAATAACAGCTTCACAAATTCCCATTTGTCGTATACCAACGTCTGAGGGATTAAATAAAATTTCCGGAATAGCAAAACGTTCGTTATTTAATCGTAAACTTTGTTGTTCACTTTGTGATTCGGGATCACGGAGAAAACCTCGTCTCAATGATGTATAATCCGGAAGAACATAGTCTTTAACAATAGAATTTTTATCAATTTTAGCCTTAGCTATTTCCATGTCGGCATAAAAATCTTGTGATACAAAGCATGAATCCTCTTTTGCCTGATTAATTACGTATGTTTCATCCATGACGTGTAATTGTCGATATGAAATAATTTCTTTTAAATGATTGGTCAAGAGTTTTCCACCAACATCTATTCGTCGAATACCGGCTTTGAATTTTACACCATTAATATATGGAACTATGTGTGTAAAGCTGTAACCTGAATCTACAACAATACAAGCTTTACTGCATTGACTCTGATACATGGATTTGTATTTCAAGTATGACAGTGTTGTGGTATTTATTAGCAAAAGACTTTGGCACTCGTATTCCTCGAAAAAAATCTCTGTCATTGCTTCTTGAATAGGTGTAAAATTAAATAATGGTTCGGTTATTATTGTAGGATATTGATTTAAATTTGCTGCACAACATTCCCGGGATAGTATGTAATCCCAGACGGTTTTTTGGATATCCCAATTAACGAGGTATCCTTTTTGAAAAGGCAACATGTAAAAGAGGCCTGATGCATCTCGGCAATCTTCGATTTGATTGCCGACAAATGGTCGTCTTCGCTCGCTCTTTGCCTTCATTATACAATTTGGTATGACCCTGCAATTGGATTGTTTAACGTTAGAGGAGTGATTGTGTAGTTTATTTTGGTACTTACATTGGTTGGGCATCTGTGGAAAAGCCGGCCTTGGCCGTGTAGGCACCATTATCAATAACAAACGCCATAACCTCAACGATGCGAACCGTAAACACAGCGATTGTACAACAAAAACTGCGGCTCATATAGGCCGCGACAGCGCATGACAAAACGCCAGAACCGGGAGTGGGAGTAGCTACGTGGTAAATTACCGGTAATTTTTTTGGTAATGGTAAACGTAATTTTACTGTATTTTTACCGTAATGTGGTGTACAGTTTTTTTTATAAATTTAAAATCAACTTATCAGATGCAAAACGTTAGTGCAGTAAAAAAAATATTTGTAATTTTTAACAAATTCAATTTTTATAATATGAAAACTTTAATTAATTAATTAATTAATTAGATGCGACTTTACCGGTAAGTTTTTTTTTGAAATTTTGCCAAATTTAATGTTTATAAAATAAAAATTTAATCAACTATAATTAAATGTGATGTATTATAGGTAAAAAAATAATTGTTAATTTACCACAAGCAGTTTTTTTAGTTAAATTAAATTTTTTTCAACTAATTAGATGCGATATTACCGATAAAGACATAATTTACTAAAAACTATTTTTTTTAGTTAAATAAAAATTTTTGCATCTAATTATCGATGCGGGATTATCGATAAAAAAAATATTTTAAAATTTACGAAATTACATTTTTTATAAATTCATCAATTTAATACAAACTTACAGACCGACAAGTTATTTTTTTCAACAGCGAAAACACGAGTTTTTATGTGTATACCGAGTGATGATCGAATATGAGTGATTCTCAGGTCAAAACGAAATATTACTCGAGCGGAGTGAAAATAGTCATTTTCGCTGTTAAAGAATTAAAATAAAAATAATTTCGAGTGTGCATCATCAAACTATAGATTCGAGAACATATGCGTAAGAATAAATTTTTCAATTAACAAATATAAAATTTCTTTTTCGACTATTTGGATGTAAATATTTTATATGCATCTGGTTTTTGTATTTTTTCTAAATTTCCGCACACACATCACTAGTCACCTTCATGACCCCCACTGCCGCCATTTTGTGTACGTGTGTGTATAGGTTTGCATGCGCGCGCATTTAACGGTTGCTAGTCATTGAGGACAACGACCACGAGCGTGTTGTTGTCATCGTGGCCGTTGTATTGATTTGTTCGA
This sequence comes from Macrocentrus cingulum, assembly GCA_002156465.1. Lineage (NCBI taxonomy): Eukaryota > Metazoa > Arthropoda > Insecta > Hymenoptera > Braconidae > Macrocentrus > Macrocentrus cingulum. The sequence goes on along the minus strand of MVJL01011400.1, from coordinate 25,968 downwards.
TAAAATTTAAGAATCCAACAAAAAAATCCATCAACTTAGCTGCAGTTCCAGCGCGTAATTTTTGAAAATTCTTCTCTGCCGGCATAAAAATTTGCTTTATTCGCACTTTTTGGTGAGTAAGTGATGCGGCTAACCGTCGTAAAATTAAATATTGACTATCTATAGCAATAGGCCGAAGACGTGACACAAAACGCAAAAGATACTCAATAATATATCGGTTGTGTATCTCAAACTTTTGCAGACATTGTTTTGGCTTTGACCCGCGGATCACTATCTGACTCAATGCCTCAATATCCAGGACAGGTCCTTTCAGTGTTTCCAGCCATTCAAACAAAAGCCCAGCGAGAATGCGAAGATTCGTTTCCAACTCTAGTCGCTGCCACGTCGAGTTTCTGTTATTCAATTCCATCTGATAGTCGGTAAGTTGTTTTTTTTCCTGTCCCGTCAATTCCGTTGAATAATCACACAGTAAAGCTCTAATAGTCTCGTCAACACTCAGAAAATTATATATTTCTTTTTGTGCTTGTGCTTTTAGCACGAGTTGCGATTGAATTTTCTTGTAGCAATCATTATCATAAAGATCCTCTTGACCATTGTCCTCTAGATAAACATCATCTGCAATACAGTCCATCATACTCGGTACAGAATCGGGAGATGTGCAGTAAAATACGTCATCCATTTGTTTCAGATCATTGCAAGTGTCGTCATTCGAGACATATCCATCAATAATACTTTTCCGCCGACTGCCACTACAATTGTTTTCATGCATGAGCAGTGACTGATCCAGAGCATGGCAAATAAATTTTCGCGTAAAAGGAGTCTCATAAATTGAAAAATTGATGTCTGCTGGAGAATTATCTTCTTGACAGTCACAAAGCTCAAGTATTCTCTCACAAAGGACAAAGACTATTTTAGGAAGGTATTTAAATGTGCGTTGATCATAGCCATGAAGGATAGTCCATTGTTTCTTGAGGTAAATCGGTAATGTACAAGACTGTCTTTTTCCAGCATGATGGCCAACATTATTTCCCGGGAATACCGTCATTTGCGGCAGGATGAACAGCTCAAAATCTTGAATACACTGGATTTGTCCTCGCGATTGTATCGCACCTGGACGTTTTCTTCTGACGAACTTTATGGCGTCATTGGCGCGCACACGCAGACTGTAAATCAGATAACAGGCAATCAGTACTCCAGTTCGTCCCAGACCTGCAATTAAAAATAGATAGAAATTGGCCGCGTCCAAGCGACGAGCTATAGAGATACATATAGGCAGTTGCATATATATGCCGCAATCAATGACGATGGTCACTGTGTATAAATAGCCGAAAAATAATAGTATAGTAATTTGTTAAATCGACCAGTGCTGGTGTGCAGTGTTTTATTATACCTGCGTGACAGTGAATTGCTACTCGTCCTTCCTGCACTGCAAAGGCCACGACTTTGACCATGTCTAAGAGCTTGCTTGTGGTCGCATCGTCATAGTCTTTCCATGCAAAGTTGTAGTAGTAGACTAGAAAAAAAAAAAAATTCCACCGCGATCGTTAAAATTTACATATATCGATGTTTTTTATTTTTATTCATTAGAATATTGTTATTAGGCTGGCTCAAAAAATCAACTATTTTTATCTTTCAGATCTTGGGGAAAAAAAAAAAAACGTAATTTAAGTTTCAAAAGCTTTTTCGATGAATCAGCCAAATACAAGCATTTTTAAAAATTGAATTTTGAAATATTTTGAAAAATAATTCAAATTTAATTGTAAAAAAATTTTTTTTCTCTTGTTTTTGATGTAAGGGTTTTTTTTTACGAGTATTATAAATAAGTTTTATGAAGTTTTGATACAAAATATTACAAATGTTTATTTTTGTTGACTAATATATGAATTCATGATGTGTGTTCATAAATGACTTTGTCACTTATTGTAGGTCAATCGTGTATTTATTTTTTTTACTCGGGGAAATAATAATGCTAATAAGGCTTTATTTTGTTTCTGAATCAATTGACATCAAGAGACGAAAAAAAAATAAATAAAACATTCGAATGTTGACAGTCAGAAAAATTGAAAAAAGTAAAAAATTTTTTTTTTACAATTACATTTTAAAGTTTTTTGGTAAATTGAAAAATTCGTTAACGACCTTTTAAAAATGATTGTATGGAGTTGATTTTTTGGGGGGGGGGGGTTTTAATGATACATTATATTTTTTTAATACGAGAACTAAAAAACAAAAATAGTCGAAAAATGGTCAAAATAAAATTGTAAAGAGTTTTTTTCCCCATGTAATATAAATAAGTTCGACAAAATTTTAGTTCAAAACATTAATTTTAAGGGTTATCTAAGAATTTTTTTTTTTTCTACTACACAAATTTCGATGTTTTCGAATGACATTTTAATAATAATATTAAAAAACTTCATTTTTTTCATGAATTAAAATACGTTTTAATGATAAAGATAAAAAAAGTAGTGTGCAAAAATTCGTTTAAAATTATATTTTAAAAATTTTTGCAAATTTCAAAAATTCGTGAGCGACCTCTAAAAATGCTCGAATCGAGTTAAACATAATAAATTATAATTTTTTTGATACAAGAACCAAAAAAACAAAAATAGTCGATTTTTTTCAAGTCACCCTATAAACGTTATTGTTGTTGAGCTTACTTGTATTCTTCATAAATTCCGCTGGGTCATATGTAAAGCCACTAGTTTCCAATGGTCCACCACAACTCTTATGCTCTCCTGGTGTTTGAAGATTGATTATAGTTTTTATACTCCATGTTTGAAATTGTGTAATAATATTTTTCTTTTTTAACTGAGCCGTACTGGGTCGTGCCATGGCCAATATTTCATCGGTTACCCAGTGTGAAAAAATATCACGAATCGCCATGTGTACTGGAGGCCACGCTTTTGGATTTTCATATTTACATCTTGAGCCGCGGCAAAAAATCGCGCACTGCACACCAATCGGAGTTAATTTTCGGAAATTTTCCGATAGTTTATTGTAATTTGCTGGAACATTGCATAAATCCACATCACTCTGAAGACCAGCCGGCACTAATGCACTCACATCCATTCGCGTAAACACTTGAAAAAATTAATAGTAAAAAATCAGCAGAAGTGTGCGATGATGACGCGCGCGCGAGTCGATCGGCGGGTATGATGCGCTACCCTCGAAGGGTTGCGGCGGAATGAGGATGCGGCGATGATCGATCCAACTTAAAAGTCCCTTTTAATAACACATTTAATTTCTTAGTAAAATTGTTACATTTTTACAAGGCAACTTATCCGTTATAATACTTTTTAACGTAATCAGAGACGATAAAAGAGATTTTTTTTCTACTTTTATATTGTTATAATACAATATATGTCGAAAAATTACGAAAAACCGTACGGGTCTGTTGCAACAAAACACTTTTTATCCCTTTATGCCTTTTAATATTAATACTGGCGCGATAAAAAATTAAATTTTCTCAATTGGGACACAGTTTTAACTACTATTTATACTATATCGATTAAACGTGTTGGTAACTAAGGACTCGGTTTAATTTTTTTGTCATGCGCGTAACGAAATATTCGCGGTAATTTTCAAAAAACATTTCAATTCTCTTTTTCGAGAATTTTTCTTTTGTTTTTTTGTTTTTTTTTTTTTTTTTCAAAATTTTGGCACTAATTTTTTATTATACCCTCTAAACACGCACACTTTGATGCTGATATGGTCATATATAATTTTACTCATTTATTTCCTTCTCGTTTTACAAAAAATTTATCAATTATTAAGCATTATAATTTTGAAAAATTCACGAGCCGATTTTTTTTTTTTTTTACGCTTATAAAAAGCGCGCACTAACAATCACAGTCTAACAAATGAAAATGCATTCACGACACACAAAAAAATCACATTATTAAAATTTATTATTATTTTAATTACTATTATTATATTATTATTATTATTATATTAATTAATATTACGATTAGTATTTTTTTTTTGCTTAAAAAAAAAAAATAAAAAATAAAATTGATTTGAATCGTGTATTCATAGGAGGTATATAATAATTCCTACAACTATTTACATGAGAGTCTTTTTCTATGTCTCGTATATATATATATATATATAGTTCATAGCCAATATAGAATATAATTGTTTATAGGGATAGAGTACTAGCGTGTGGGAAAACGAGTGTAAATAAAGGAATGATCGAATTTCCTTTTGAATATATATATATATATATATCTATAGTCGTCGTTATATCCTGATATATACGTATACATACATATAGTACCGTTGGAGTATTTAATTATGAATTGTTTTTTTTTTTTGAAATTTATTATTGGATCTGCGATTTCTATGTTTTAATTAGTTTTTCGAATGAATATGAAATACTATTATACGCTAATACACGTGATTAAACACTAAGCTATACATGTGGCTACCGATTTTTCTTTTTCTTTAGGTGAGCTTTGATTGGCGACACGTCTTGGAAATAAAAATGATTTATTAGCGCCACTAAATATACAATTGAAATTTTTTTCATAAGCCTAAACTTTACATCACAATCTGTAGAATGATTTTTTCAGTCGTGCTTTGCTCTATTATAAACGATTTCATGTCTCCTCGCTATCTACAAAACGTGCATGCACGTATACAACCGACATTATTAATCGTGGTCTTTATTATTTTTTTTCCTGCACACATTTTGAGTCATTAATTTCTATATATATATATATATGTTTGGACTATAATACACATTTAATTTTTAAACAGATTTTTTGTTAAATAGAAGAAAACACGTAAAATAATAATACAAATCTCGTTGTTCGTTGTATATATATATTTTTTTATACTTTTTGTTAATAATAATATTTATTTTTATTTTCATTTAAAGTGCTTAAATGAAGATATGGTTCGTCCTCGCAATTTTTAATCGTTAATCATCAGATTTGGATATGGTGAGTGTTTTTCTTCTATCAACTACGTTGGCTATAAGAGATTTCATGTGAGATTTAAAAATTCACTATTTACTACGCTTCAATTTGATCGTCTGACGTGACAATGTCTGGAGCCATTGATAAGTCTTCCGCAATGTCTTCTTGCCCGGAATCTTGCTCGTGGCTCTCGGGGTACTCTCGGTCATCCACTGTATCGTCCTCGGTCTCCGTCGGCGCCTCCAACAGCTCGCGTTTTATTAATCTCGAGAGTTTTCCACCCTCCGGGCTCTGACCCTCCTGTTTTATGTGCATTCCCGACTCATCTAGCGACGACCTGCAAGAGGAATTAACGAGGATATCTTGTCTGGATTAGTTGGGGGTAATTGAATTTTCTAGTTTTCTCACATGAGATCACCGTGGGGCATGATGTGCTCCTTGTCCGGACTAGTTGCTGTCGATGGGCACATTGAGTTATTCAAGAATCCCATGTTCGACTCACCCAATGCAGCCTGGAAATACTCAAATTGCATTAGATTATTAGTTGAGACTTTTTGTGAAAGTTAATAATTTTTAAATAATTAATTATATCGAATAATAGTACAGAAGGTAGATTTCAATATTATTTATCGTTAGGGTAGTTAAAAAAAATCGAATATTTTTGTTTTTCGTTATACTCGTAATTAAAAAAATTGTAGTTTACTATGTTTTAAGAGTTCTTTTAAAAAAAAAATCAGCTATATAAGCATTTTTAAAGGTCATAGAATTTTAAAATCTTCAAAAATGGTCAAAATTTGATTGTAAACAATTTTTTTTCCTTTTTTCGTAAATATGTACATTAAAATGTTGCATGTATTTGTTTTCTTTATTTTTTAAAGTATTTAACGTCACAAAAAAATAAGGTTTTAATATTTTTATGAAGAGTTTTTTCGAAAATATCGAAATCAATGTATTAGCTGAAAAACTTTAAAAATTCTTAAGTAATTCGTAGAATTAATATTTTAAATTGAAATTTTGTAGAATTTATTTATATTATATATGAAAAAAATTGCTATAGCGAAAACAGGTAAAAAACAATTTCTGTAATTACTTTTTGACCTTTTTTTTTGGAAATTTCAAAATTCGTGAGTGGCCTCTAAAAATGCTTGGATGGGGCCAAATTTTTTTTTTTTTTAGAGAATTCTTAGAATATGATAAACCATGTTTTTTTTTTTTAATGCGCGACTTGAAAAATAAGAATAATCAGTTTTTTAGGACATCGTACTAGATATATAAAATAAATTTGGGTTAGTTACATCACTAAGAAACAACTCTAGCGATTTTAACGAATTCTGAGTTTTTGTCATTTCTTTTATTTTTTGAATAGTGAAATAACTATTAAATAGTAAAGTAACTATTAAAGTGCAATGATCTAAGTGACTGAGCACCCTTTAAGCCATTAAGCCAAAAAAAAAAAAAACTATTAGTGTCGAAAAAATTTGTTTTTATCAAAAAAGTTGGATTAGTTGGATAACTTATAACTCAGGAACGGTTCTACCGATTTTATCACACTCTTATTTTTTTAATTTCTTTTCGTCTCCCCCCAAATAGCAGATTAACTATTAGAATATCAAAAAAAAATTACTATCAAATAAAACAAGAAAACAAACGATAAGCGTTTGATCTAATGTTTCAAAAATTACAAAATGTTTTTAATCATTATAAATAATAAAACGAAAAATATTGTACATCACAATATATGATGTTTCACTGAAAAAAATAAACGCGAGTACAATTTATGCATCAGTAACATATTTACATAGCTACAATTAAGCAAATGTCTTGCTGACACCCTATTGTGATAAACTACTACTGAGCTTAATAAATTTATAGTATTTATTTTCTTATGTTAATAAAATCCTTAAATAAAGTTTAGACTAAATTAAGAAGAGATTTATTGATTGTTAGGTGATAAAAAGTTCACTGGAGTAGTTAGTAGTAATATATTTTGTGATTTATTTCAATTTTAATATATTTACCTGAAGATTGGCATTTAGTGCTTCACCGTACATTGTCGGGCTGTGAGTAAGCGTAGGGCTTTTCGATGGAATTCCCCTATTAATGACAGAAAGAAACTCATAAATAAATGTTAAATGATAAATAATATTTTATTATTTATATTATTTGCTGGAAAAATCGAATATAGAATTTATAATTGAATAGTATAGAAAAAATTGACTAAAAATAGAGAGGATGAAGAGAATAAAAGTATTTTTTAAAAAATTTTATACATGTTACACACACGTATACACACACATTTATATATATATAAAAAAGTAAGCGAGAGATTAAAAATTGAGAAAAGAGAAATTTTCAAGAGAAAGAGTGAAAGAGAGAGATTAAAATGTGATACAATTACTTTTAGAGAAAATTAAAAAAAAAAATACATTAATACCTTACCAAAACGGTGACTTTAGAGACCCTCGGCACGCAAGTTTTATATACACAGTGCATAGATAGAGATATTTAAAAAATGGAATATAAAATAAACGCTATCATGTTTAATTTTTTTTTTTTTTTTTTCGAATGAATTCGAAATTAAAAATGATATAGTTGTCATATAAATAGCCCTAGGATTACCTTTTTTTCCTGGACGTCATAATAGTTTTTTTTTGTTGAGCATGCTGATATTTATATCAAAATTACCAGGGCTCATTTAGATAGACAGACTTTGAGCGTTTTTTTTGTTGATAAATTGTGGAAAAAATGGTAATTATTTAGAATCACGGTTGAACCTATTTTCGGCGGATAATAAATCAACGATTTGAGATATTAACAATTTTTTTTTCAGCTTTTTATCGCATTAAAAAATCTTTATCGATATAATTAATCAAAAATCAAAATTTTATAGTACAAAATCGACTGTTAAAAATAAAATTTTCCTATTTTCACTTTTTTTACTAAATATCTTTATCATAACATTTTTTTTCACTCTGAAAATTTTTTTTTTTCAAAAAGTTTTTGATCCTTTTTAAGAAAAAAAAAAATATTCTGAATCTTAAATAATTATAATCTTTACAAAATACGAATGAAAAATTGAAAAAATTTGGATTTTTTCGGCATTAAAGTTGAAAAATCTCATCAAAAAAACATTAAATTAACGTAAATCCGGCATTAAAGACGAATAAAATGAAAAAAAAAAAGTCTAATAGATTTATTTTTCGATTTTTTACGACTAAAAACAGGTGAAACAGTAATTCTAAATAACAATCGAAAAAAGAGTTAAAATATTTGTAATTAAAAAAACTACGAATATTAAAAAAAAAAAATAATTAATTCACATTGATACCTTCAAATTGTCGAAAATCTTATAATCCATCTCCATGTATTGCATTTGATTTTTGTTGTTTCATTTTAACACGCCACACACAAAGCAAAATATATATACTCATGCATTTTAGCGGCCTCGACGCGCTCATTCATTCATTTATACACATCACACACTCACGCATTTGTGTCTTAAAAAATATAATATATTAATATTTCATTCAATCGGACGAGCACGTTCGAGGAAGCATTCCAATTATCAAGCGCAAATAACGGCAAAAACCATGCTACCAAAGCTATACTAAATTCGGCCAACTATTAATATAAAAAAGAGGATTCCCTCGCGTCAAGACATAATTTTTGCGTCATACTCTCTACAGTAAAATCATAATTTTTTTTGCTTGTTTTTTCTTTCATTTGATTCTTCATTGTATACGGGAAAAAGGATCTACGAGGTAATCAAGCATGATTTTTTTCAGTACTTTCTTTCAATTATTTTTGTATTTTATTCAAATTTTCGGTTTTTTTTTTTGTTTCTTTCTGGGGTATAGCAGTTTCGCCGCACGTTCATTGTGAAATAGGTAGAGAGACAACGAGACCAAGCGACTCGTACCACAGAAAATTATGACAATAAAACTATTTAAAAAAACAAACTTTTTTTTTATCTTCGAAAATTATCAAGATTTCTGATAAAAATCAATAATTATTTAAAAGTTCGATTTTACTAGTATAAAATAAATGATTTTTTTTTTGAAAATAGTGACTGCTATTTTAATAGAGGGATGAGTGAAGATTTTTTTTTTTTTTTCGATTTATTTTGTGCGAAATAAAAATATTTCATTGTCATAATTTTGCGGAACGTGTCGCACGAGCCAGCCAGCCAGCAGAAATCTAAAAAGTGGTAGTGCTTACTGTGCGGAGAGGTGGGGTGGAGTGGGTGATGGGGTTGGGTCATATTTCCTGGGACGGCCGCGGGACAGATGCCGCCGCTTTACGAACTCGGCGTCGTCCACCATCCAGAATGACCCAAAGTCGTCCTCATAGCGCACAAAACACTTGTGCAATGATAGATTGGTGCGGATGGCGTTCTGTATACACAGACAAGACCACCAAGAAATAGAGAAAAAGAGAAGTAAAAAAGAGAACAAGTCAAAAGATCAGATCTAGTGAGCGACCGTCTCGATGCATTCCATTCTGAAAATTTGTCATTTTACATTGATTTTTTTCTTTTTTTAAATTTATTACTAAACCTATCTGCAACAGATCTGGAAGTCATTTTTCCAAAATTATATTCTTATACATCATTAATTTTCCAGCTCTGTTGTTTATATAATTTTTTTCTTCAATAAAATATAATAATATATACAAATAAGAGATATAGAGAAAGATTAAAAGAGAAAAATGAGAAAAAATTTTTTTATAAAAGAGTGTATACTATAAATATATAGAGATTTTTTTAAAAAACGGGGGAGGGGAACATTGCGGGCTCTTGTTCATATTTTGACTATATAGATTTGAGACATTACGTGCAACACACACTTTTATATAATCGATATGTAATAAATCCTGCGTGTAAAAAAAAAAAACAAATCCCCTGATATGTCAACTTTGTTTCGACATATTTTGCGCTACTTTCCTCATGTCAAGGTTAGTCGCTGCAAAGCCCATCATGCTTGTTAAGCCAGTACACCACCACCACCACCATCATCATCAATATCATCATAATCAGCAGCAGCAGCGGCAGCAGCAGCCATTGATCCGAATATTTCTCTCATTTTCCGTCTGTCTCACACTCGATCATTTTGTTATTGCCCATCCACGCCAGAGATTTTTAAAATAAATCCACCGACATGACGATTGTTGGCTTTCTAACTTCTCACACACATCTTAATAATAATAATAATAATAATAACAAACAACAACAACAACGCCCAAATCTCTTGTTGTGACTGTAAAATTTCTTCAGACACACTGCAAGCAACTCACACACACGCAAAGTCAGTATAAAAATAGTATCTTAACATGTATATAGCTAGAGAAATGTGAAAAATTGATAAAAATGTGAAAATATATGGACACATATAAGAAATAGATTGATATAGAAAGAAGAGAAAGAGCAAAAGGATAAAGAGAGGCGTCTAACTATAAATTGCGTAAAAAAAAATATAAATAAAAGGCACATTCATAAAAATATGAAAAAAATACTATATTATATATATACAAGATAAATTTTGAAAAATATTCTACTGAATTATTGAAGAAAATTTACAAACTACTGAGAGAATAAAAATATTTAAACATTAATAGATAGAACATGCGAAAAAAGATTTAAAAATTGATATAAACATTGAGATATATTTATATATATATATATATAAAAAAGAGAAAAGAGGTGTTTGATGAGAATGAAAATTTGGGTGATAAGAAATATATTGAAAAGTATATTTAAATATTAGAGTATGAAAAATTTTGTATATATAAAAAAGCACACACACAAGACATACGTATGCATTTGCCTCAATACGTATGTATATGTGAGTGCAAAAGTACGTGATGAAGTGAGATAAATAGAGAAAAAATACGCGGCGTGTGTCGGGGACAAACGTACCCAGTCGTGCTGCAAGCGCGTTGAGGGCGTCTCTTGTAAAACTCCACTTCGTCCACTGTCCATACAGCCCCTTTCACGTTTTCGACTCGCATGAAACATTTGTGGAGAGACAGGTTGTGTCGCACTGCGTTCTATACAAAATAATACACAGACTAAATAAGCAACGCAAAAAACGAACGAAGCCAACTCAATCACGATTTTAATGTGGTTGATGTTAGTGATGGCAAAATTTAAAAAATCTTTCAAAATTAATCTGCCGTAAGGTCATTTTTGATAATAAAATAGGCATGATAATAATTAGCAAATTAATGAAAATTATTATACTATTATTCGTTGGAAATCATAAGGTAATATGAAAGTAGTAGTAGTAGCAGTAGTGGTAGTAGTACAGTGGTAGGAGTAAAAATTAAATAAATAAATTGGTAGGACACGATTTCGTTGCATTCCTGTATCTGTTATCAATGCAGAGAACTAGGTAACTAAATATCTATAGGAGACAACAATTATTCATGCCGCAGGGCTGGACAAGTCAGCGGAAATTGAGCTGTATTCTTGATTTTCTTCTGCCATCAGCATGTTCCCGTCCGGATTTATGGCCTGGTTGGTGATGAACCTTTAATACAACACTTTTAGCCTGAAATTTCTTTGTATATATAGATTTTTTTTGTATCTCTCATGTGATTTGTTGTTTGATTTATAAACACAGAACCATGCGAGGCAAAGCTTTATGGCAAACGTCGATATTACTCTCGCACACTCATTCCACACATAGATCCCTGCACATTTACGCCAATTATATTATTCTATTGAATCGTCTATCCTGCAGTTCCACTCAACCCCCTGCCTTTGAAAAATCAAACAATTTATCATGTATTCTCGAAGTAAATCTAACGATGGAATGTATATTTTATAGTAAATATTTGATGGCTGAAAGAGTATATATATGTTTATAAAGCGCTTCTAGATTATCGATTGAAATTGGTAATTTTCATGTCAAATACCTTCCATGTTGCAGCATTTCGTCGAAAGTAGCAGAATGTATTTTGGAACCAATTGTAAATTTCATTGAGCGTCAGTTGTTTCTCAGGAGATTCAATTATCGACTGAAAAAAAAAAATTTTTTTTGTTTCAATTTTGATTTTTATGAAATTTTTGTAATAGTACTTTAAGATACATGTAATTTGAGTTATTAAGTCACTAGTATTGTATATACTATTTTATAGCACGTATGACGTAAATCCGCTATCTTTTATTTTTTTTTTTAATTTTTATTATGTTTTTTTTTTCGGTTTTTACTTTTATTTATTAATTTTTGAGGGGGTGAATTACATAACTTTGCAGGTGTTGAAAAAATGATGTGTCACAGAAGTGCCAAAATCTGTTCTATTACGTATTTACATAATATTTATATAACGACTAATTGTTGAGATAAAATAAAAATATATTGCTTAAAGAACAATTTACATATAATTAAAAGTCGTTTGAAAAAGTCTGATTTAAATATTATTCTGAAAAATTTTGAAATTCGCTGGAAAATTCTGAAAAATTATTTTAATAATATTTACAAAAACTTTGATTTATTCTGAAAATATTTAAAAATTCATATTTCTAATTTTGACAGCATTTCAGAGTGTTTTCAGAGATAATCAGAATTTTTCAGAGTCAAAAAATTTATTTAAACAACTGAATTATATCGAGAAAATTGCAAATTTTTTAGATTTTTAACATTTTTTGCTGAAAATTTACGTAAATTTTCTTGAAACATTTTTTTCTTAGTTTTCGTAAAATTTTGACATTAATTTGTTTACAATTTAAAAAAAAATCAACTTAACCGACGAATAATCCGTTACTTAATTGCGGATTTAAATCACGCAGTGCTATATAATAAAAAATAAAATCCATTTCAACAGACCTGTCGTATCAGTGAGGCATACGTAAACGGTGGTCTTACATCTGCATTCTTGTAGAATTCTCGATTTCGTTGAATTTCTAAAAAACCGTATGCAGAATTTTCAATTAGAATATTACAAACAGACGAATAAAATTTTTCAACACAACACACAACAATAATACAAGCTTTTTATAGGTTTATTTATTTAATAGGTATTATATAGACATCACAGGACAATACCTTGTTGGACGTCTAGGCCAGCCCTCTCCAGCATGTAGGGCAGCCCTACACGGTGTGGAGATTGCGCAGCACAAGAAATGAAGAAAACAACAGAGGCATTGGTCAGAGAGAAAAAGCCCACAGTGTATAATTATTTCACACGCCAACAAGGTTTCCCCAATTTTCATCAATGACATACACATATAGAATGAGCAAATTATCGGGAGAGACCGAGCCGCCAGGAGCGCAAAGAAAATATTTATTTCTAATATATTAAAAAATTTGCCTTTTTTTTCTTATCCACGACAAAATTGCGCAATTGTTTTTTCTTTTATTCTTTTTACCTTCATTAATATCTATGCCAGATCTATCGATGGATACTCTGCGCCTGACAGTAGTCCCTTCCTCAATCAGTCCTACGAATATTTAATTTTTATTTATCCTCGATACTCTTGCTAGCGCGTTGATCGGTTAAAAAATTAGTTGTATTTAATTTGAGCTCTAGAGCGTCAGCTCAGGAATGTGTGATAATTATTAGAATTAGTGTGATTGAGTGTGTGTGAATTTTGATTGGTAAAAGTATGTTGTGTCTCACCTCCCGCCAGTGACAGGGCTGATTTGTCACTGATTCGTCTTCGAATAGGACCTGGCATACTTGGCAATGCTCCAGCCAGGCTTGACATGCTTCCGGGCATGTTTGGCATCGGGGGCATTCCAGGAATCCCCGGCATTGGTGGCATTGGGGTACTTCCAGCCGGATGCTGTCCACCGCTTGGTGATCTCACGGCTGACACTAGCGCTGACATCGACACTGGTGAGACTTGTGACACGCCAAAGTTTGGCGGTGGTTGGTTCATTAAACTCGACGATAAACTTAATTTTGACAGACTTGATGCAGTCTAAAAAAAAAGAAAATGTCGTTAAAACATCTGATCTACAGCAGTAGTTTTTTAAAAAATAATCTATTCGTTTAAGGGATGTGCAAAAGTCATAAAAATAGTAATATAAAAAATATTAATTCATGTTGCTAATTTTCGCATAACATTGAACGATGTTTTTTTTTAGTAATATTTAAGCAAAATCACGTGGTTTTATCGAAAAAGTATGGAAAAACAGTTTTGAACATGTTTAAAAATTATTTTACATGTTTGGAATGTGTTGAATAAAAATAGTTTTTTGGAAATATTATTTATTTGATGTAGGCGAAAATTTAAATAATTTGCGCAGAGGTTTAAAAATTGAATTTATCACGCGCGAGTGAGTTTGCATGACTGCGCAAATGCGACAAAATTGCGCAGGTCAGTTGAGACTACATGGCCACGAAGGGGCAGCACCTTCTGGAGGGTTTGTAATTGTATTTTTATGAAGGGTGAAATTTTTTTGAGAAATTTGATTTTTTCAAAAAAAGCATTATTGCACACTGCTTATGCTAAGCAATAGAGTGAACACGTCTAGTCCATTTTCACTAATATTTCTAGTTAAAATGAGATGGTACTCGATGAATTTTGATTCAATTACGGCAAATCTTTTTTTTTCTATTCACGACACTTGAATCTTTATTTTAAAGAAATTTTACATGTTCCAGTTTTTTTCATTTAGTTGTAATCAATGATTTATTTTCATTTTTTACAGCTGTCTGAAATTTTTTTTTGGCATAGACTCGATTCTCGGCCGCGATTCTTCATAAAAACTCTTGAAATTAATTATAATCTGTTTATTTATCACCTCTATAGGCTGTTTGGTATTTAAAACTAAAAAAACTAGAAAATTCACCCCGTAAACATCGAAACCTCATGCAAAATCGAAAAAATTACTACGAGCTCTACAATTTCAAACGATATCCACTCTTAAAAAAAATCATCAATAATAAATAATCAAAAAACTAGCATAAAATATAATAATGTGCTCTGTATTTGACAGTACTTCATGTAAAATTGACACTCAGACTCAGTTCGACACTAATTATTCCACGACGACTCTGTAAGCTAATGCGATATTGGTATTCTCAGGCGGCGTAACTTGTTAGGGGTTTTAATTAAGGCGATATAAATCGCCGTGGGATGGAGAAGAACGTGCGGAACATTCCCTTGGACGATGAATTATTAATTACAACTTTGTGTATAAATTAACGCCTGTAAAAGTCTACGTTAAATCTCTCAAACTACACACAAAATATCAACAGAGATTATAGTTTAAAAGAAAATATAAGTATGAAGAAAACTTACGGCAGCCTCGGATGATTTGACGGGTTCGGGTGATGCTAGCTGTTTAGCAACATGAAGATGATGCATCATGGCTCCCAACCTGTCGCGTTCTTTTTGCAATTGAATCTCCAATTGTGATACAACCTGCATCTGAACTCTTGCTTGCG
The DNA here is from genome assembly GCA_002156465.1 of Macrocentrus cingulum. Lineage (NCBI taxonomy): Eukaryota > Metazoa > Arthropoda > Insecta > Hymenoptera > Braconidae > Macrocentrus > Macrocentrus cingulum. The sequence goes on along the minus strand of MVJL01011400.1, from coordinate 10,657 downwards.
CTGTTGATCTGTCATCCAGTGTGTGTTCAGTGTTCATATGCCTGTGAAAAATCATTTTTTGGCATCGTGGCAGGGTACTAGCTGAGAGGGGATCGCGCAAGTTCGTTGGAAAGGTTTGTTAAGACGCGAGAAGCGACTGGTGGGATTAGAGAGAGTGAGAGCGAGGCATAACGATGCGGTCGAATGTCGTGAATATTAATGAGACAAAGGTAATTAGCGTTCTTCTTTTTTTCCAACGACTTGTTTGGGGACTTTGCCCCAACTCGTCGTGATTACCAGGGGGATTGGGGAGACGAAGGAAACGACCATGTCAATGAGATGCGCTGACTCGCTCAATTTTTTTCTCCTCACAGTCTCTCTGTGTCTCTCACAAAGGTCCCTCTAATCTTCGTCGGATGATTGATAAATAAAACTTGCGCAGAAAAAAATATACGTACTTTAGGAATGCTTGATAGTCTTCGCAGATGACTTCACAGCTTGGCCATTTACATACCCCATGGCCGTAGAGAGGGTGAGCCTTGTCGTTGCAAGATACGTCCAAAGGTTTTTCATCTAAATTTGTTCCATTGATATCTAGTCTTCGATTTGAGGCTATTGAATTTAAAAGACCTGCAATAAATAAAGAAGTTTTTAGGATAATCGCGTATATACCTATTAATGTGTAAAACCAAAAAGGCGTATCATTGAAAAATCAAAAACACATTTTTAAAAAATAATACATAAATTTTTTTTAAGAATTTTTTTGTTTGTTAATATCTTGATAAAGATGCGAGTTACATAAATTTTGTTAAGGATCTTTTTTATAGATAATAAAATTATCTACAAAAAAGATATCTAGATAAAAACTTTTATCTTTAATAGTTTTAAAGATATTTTAATTTAAAATAGTAACAATTTTTCATATATACTTTTTTAGCTTTAAATAAATAACTTTTTACTTTTTGAAATATCTTAATATGGATGCAAGTTAGATAAATTTTAATAGAAATCTTTTTTGTAGCAAATAAAATTCTCTATAAAAAAGGTCATTTGAAAAAAATTTGAATTTTGAGTAGTTTTTAAGATATTTTGATTTAAGTTAGAAAGAAAATTTTTTATTTACGAAAAACGTTGAAAACAAAGTTAAAAATACTTTAACCACTAATATCTTGATAAGGATAAGAGATAAATCAATTTTCTCCTGAATCTTTTTTGTAGGCAATAAAATTCTCTAGAAAAACGATTTCTTGAGAAAAATTTTTATTTTCAGTAGTTTTAAAGATATTTCGAGTTTAACAAGATAATTATTTTCATATACGTCTTTTTAGCTTCAATTAAACACGATAAAATATACTTTACCATTTAAATTACTAGCAGATTTGGATAAACTAGAATTTTGATGATTTTCAATAGACTCTGACGAGTCTGATTTCCACGCTGGCATTGATTCCCCAGTGATATTTGGTGTAGAATGATTGTGACCTTGTAGACTGAGTCCCTGCTGAAAGAAATACTGCCTCTGGGTAATTTGAAGCTGTTGAATAATCTGGTGCTGCTGAACACCCAGCTGCTGAAGTGGCACCGACGTCTTTTTCTTGTCAGCAGTCTGCAAAAGGTGTGTCTGCTGGATAAGATTGAGCTGCAACTGTTCCTGCAGTTGTTGCATATTTTGCTCGAGCTGTTTCCTGCCCAATTCCGCCAATTGATGCTGATGCTGAAAAAAAACAATTAAAATGTATGTGTATGGAAGAAAAATTTGTAATTTTAAAAGAAGAGCAGATGCAAAGACAAAATAATGTCGCGCGACAGTGATGAATAAATCAAGGGGTGACTAAAATCAGCAAGAGAAAGAAACTGCCGAATAGAGGGCGGAAAAAAAGTCCACCAAGAATGGGGGAGAGCGCATTTTATGGGATACCTCGAAGACAAACAACGAGACACAACGGCTGACGGCGTCGCTTAATTGCCCGACCCCCTCTCGCACTCTTTTTTTCAACCCCCCCGCAGTCTCTTCAATGATGTTCTTTGCTCTTGCATGAGCGTCTCAGACGAAAAACGTCCTAAATTCTGTCCGCAGGCGAGCGTTTATCATATCAGCATACGTATATAAATGAGTGGGCATGCAATTAAGGAGGCACTGGACAATAGAATGCAATAAGCACGATGATGGCTGGCTATCTAAATACTCAGTTAGTTGTGGGAGCTGGACAGACCGCTGAATAAATATTGGATTGCCTCGTGAAAATATATGCAAAGCCCTTTTGCTAGCGTCGTTTTCCTTTGCCTCAAGTCCGTGGACCTAAGCTCGCCAATGAGATTTAACACATCATGTGTGTGTGTGTGTTGAATATATATTTTCGGTCATGTGCGTTTGTTGCACTGGCAAAAAAATTGTTGATCCAACAAGTCAGAGGGGGGAAAGTATGAAAAAAACAGAAAGAGCGAGTCTGAGAGGTAAGCAACATCTACAACGGGTATTGTTATGATAACGATAGAGAAGCAGGGTAGAACGACCAAGTGTTTGCACAGACTGAGCGACCCTACAAAAACCAGTCTTGAAAGTTTTGCAGAAACACCACCAATCAACTGTCTGTAAAGGTCTTGATTAATTAATTAATCCCAGTGACCTGGAATCAAACAATTTCTCCCTCATTTTTTCCACGTAGTATAAATTTTTCATTAAACTTTCAATTAATACTGTTTTCTGATTAATCTACCCTGCATAAAACCAATATTTCACAAGCAATCTTTCATATTAAATATATAATATCCTGTTTTTATAATTTATTTACTTACATTTTTTAACGATGTAAAATAACCAAATCGCTCCTGATTTGTCACATTTTCCGTGGACGTATCCTAAAAAATTTCATTATTATTAATAAGTTTGTTTTTTTCATTGTTAAAAAGGACGTCAGGGTGTTGCTAAATTTTTTGGGTGTTTTTTAGACACACTCTCAAGTAGCTATAAGACAAATATTATCATAATTATTTTCCATGATTTTGAGGTTTAGAGGATCTCTGATGGTCTTTAATCTATGTCTGGGGGTTGGAAACTTTTTTGGAGACTCTTTAGACTCTAATGCAACTATAAAATAAAATTTCATCGCGAAACAAAACATTTAACACTTTATTTTATAATTATTTCCCATAAATTTGAGGTTTAAGGGTTGTTTGCGATGGTCTTTAAACGATGCTAGGGGGTTGTAAAATGTTTTAAATAGGACAAATACTTGATGATGTTGCTGTTGCTGCTGCTGCTGCTGCTGTTGCTGCTGCTGCTGTTGCTGCAGATACAGTGTCTGCTGCTGAACAAACGATTGCAGTTGCGTCGGAGTGAGAATGTGCTGCTGTAAGAGTTGCTGCATCTGATGATGAAGGCCACTGGCCGGGCTGAGCATCATTTGCGGCGAATTTTGAGAGGGTGGACCACCCGGTGGGCCGCCCGGTCCCTGATTGGAGGGCGAGGCCCGTTGCGCTTGTGGACTCTGATGCGGACTCGGTTGCTGTAAGCCGCCTGGCGTTACAGAACACGGTTGTTGCGATTGCTGGGCGAGTGTAGGTTGCTTTTGCTGGGTCATGGGTACGGCTGTCACTGCGTGTTGCCCAGTGGGACTGAGCTTTCCATTGCTACGATACTCTATCGTGAGATCCGGCTGATCTGTCGGCTCTGAGCTGCCTCCACGCTGCTCTCGGACTCTCGGCGACGGCCTCGCGTTCCTCTCGTGCTCCCACAACGACTGCTGGTGCTTCAGTGCTGCGTACAGTGTACTTGCCTGCAAGGTAATATCAATTTTTCGATTATACATCGAGGAATACATATCAAGAGTAAAAGCAAACGCTTGGACGGATAAAAAGTGGGAAAACTAATTCGAAAACTCAGCGGGCGTCTCCGTTATTTCGTACAATATTGATCTTGTCTAATGGCATTCGGCGATGGAGAGAATGGACGACCAAACTCGTTCGTTGTTGTCTGACTCACGCGTTACGAGTTCTGTTTGCTCAACGAGATTTGTTTTATTAAGTTCGCCCGACAATTCCGCAAGTAGGTTTTGCAGATATGTATGCATGTATATCTATATAGTGTGGACGAAACGGCGGCGGATGTCGAGAGTACATAAGGAGTGAGGTATAAAAGCATGTGAAAATGCTATTACTATATTTCTACTCTATTTCATTTGTTCTTGTTTGGCCTCTGTGAGTCTGATGTGATGGATGAATTTCTATAGTAATTCAAAATTTATCTTTTCTCTCTCACTTTCACATCAAACACGGCTGGTTTTTGGCTTGGATAAATATGCTTATTCAAACTTTGTATATTTATTTGTTAAAAATTTCAAGAAGAATTATTTTTCAGTCTCTTTTGCCACACACTGTGCGTAAAATGCTAACGTTCTCGAGTCCTATGCTAATCTTATTTGTGTACGATTACGTATGTTTATAACATGCAAAGAAATTCCTTCGTAGGGCCTGTTATCAGTGTTTAGTCAGGAACAGGTTAAATCCTCCATGAAAGTTGCATATATACTGGGAATAAAAAACATTTATTAGTTTTAGTTTCTACCATTAGAATTATTGTTATGACATATATGAGGATGAAAAATTGTAGATATATATTAGGGTGAAGCAAAAAACGGATTATTTTTTGGGGATTGTATCGAGAAATGATAATTTATGAGGAATAGCTCGATTTAAAGATTTTTAGAGGTTGCTAACGAATTTTAAAATTTCGAAAAAAGCTTAAAATGTGATAAAAAAAATTTTGTTTTCTGTTTTTACTGTAACAAATTATTTTACATCTAATTTAAATAAATTCTATACAAAGTTTCAATTAAAAATATTAATTTTTAGGGGTAATTTACGTATTTTAAAAATTTTTACAGTAATATGATTTGACGAAGTTGTTGAAATTAATTAATTTTACAATTATTATAATAAATAATATTTAAAAAAATAATAATAATATTAATAATAATAATAATAATAATAATAATATAATAATAATAATAATAATAATAATAATAATAATAATAATATAATAATAATAATATAATAATAATATAATTAATAATAATAATATTTATTATTTAATAATAATATTTTTAATTTTCTATAAAATATCACTATATGATAGTGTAATTTAAAAAAATTTTTCATTATTTTAGAAATTTTTGAAATTCATAAACAACCGTTAAAAGTTCATATTTTAAATTAATACTTTGTAGTATAGTTATTTGAATTCTATGTAAAATAATCTGACAGAGCGAAAAAAGAAAAAAATTTTTTTTTTAATTTCAAAATTCGTGAACGATTTCTAAAAATGTTGAAATCGGGCTAATTTTTATGGTGGGCTTTTAAAACATCATAAACTTTGATTTCTTGATATGAAACCCGAAAAAAAAACCGATTATTTTAGTTTTCCGAGCTCTCTAAAAAAATCAGCGTGATACAAACATTTTTAGAGGTCACTGACGAATTTTGAAATCTGTAAAAATCGTTAAAAATGTAATTACAAACAATTTGTTCATTTTTCTCACCCCTTTTTATCATAATTCACATTAAAACGTTGCATTTGTTTATTTTCTTTCATTTTGTGAGGTATTTTGCGTATTACAAAAAAATTAATTAAATATTATATTATGAAGAATTCGTTCAAAAACATTGAAATCAATGTATAGTAAAAAACTTAAAAAATTCATAAGTGATCCCTAAAATTAATATTTTGAACTGAAACTGTGTAAAACTTATTTATTTTACATAAAAAAATTTTTTTTTAACTGCAACGTCAGGAAAAAAAATAATCAAATTTTGACTTTTTTTTGCAGATTTCAAAATTCGTGAGTGACCTGCTTAAAAAATGCTGTATCCAACTAACTAAAAAAAAAAAGTTTTTAAAACAAACTATATATTTTTTTTCAATTCAGAACTTGAAAAACAAAAAAGTAGTTTTTTTTTGCGTCACCCTAATATATATATATAGGTTTCAGACAAGTCAAGTTACATCATATAGCCACTAAAGATGTGCTCAAGTACCATTGAACGTCCACTCAAGAAAAGGTTAAATAAAGGTCGTCTTGTGGCTGTTGTTAGCTGTTCAGATTTCTTAGAAGCCTTTCTTAAAAAGTGAAGCCGCCTTCATCCCCTTTTTTCACCGCTTATTTGAATCCTGACTCCGCCAAATTCCATCCCCCTATACATGCGCCAACAGCGCGCCAGCTTCATATCTTTTATATATTAGGATTCGCAAGCCCTCTTCTTTTCCCTCTTACTCTGTTTACGCTTTGGATTTATTCACTTGCCTTGCCGCTCCAAAAACCTCAAGTTATATGAGAGAGCTCTCTTCATTATTTGACAAGACGAGAAAGAAAAAAATCATTTATATATAGTCACACTCATTTTTCCGCTGATTCAGGTGTGCAAAGCAAATTCCTATCAAAAAAAAAAACCGTCGATCATTTTTTTTTCATTGTTTGATTTTCATTATACCATCCAGAAAACTTTTCACTGTTTATACTTATATATATTTCAACGCTTTTATTTTTATAGGCGAACAACTTTCAGCGTGATCGACAGTTTTTTTACTGCTGCACATCTAATGTATATCAAGGACTCAGAGGGGGTGGATGATTCAACATTCGACAGGCGGAGAAAGGTCCTTGTCGACGCGGTAATTGAAGGGAAAAAAAGCTGGTGTGAATAAGGGCTGGAAATTGAGCGATGAGTCAACTGATGAACCAATCACCACTGGCTATTTATTATGTATCTCTCGATAAACATTGTACTGATGGTATATATGGAAAAAAATCGAAATGTCGATCCACTGTCACCCTCTTTATTCTATTTTCAACGTCGAGAACTCGACGATAAAATTCCAACAACCAGCACGAATTGTTAATTCTTTTAAATATTGCATTTCCTTTTTTTTATACTCTCGAGTAAAATCTCTTGAAAATCAATTACTGTCGCGGTTGGCGTGAGAAATTTAATATTCATCAGTGAGAAAATTTTATTCGCATAAAAGAGAAATAGATATTTTTGTCAAACTGATCTGGAAAGATTTGTTGGATATATTATTCTTGTGTATAAATTTTCCCTCTTGTATTCTCACGCTCGAGTGCAGCAATCTAGCCGCATCACCTATAGGTGGTGGTGGTGGTGGTGGTATATACATATATGGATATATCACACCCTCATGTGCCAAAGAACAGCGCCTGATTATGCGAGCGCATGACTGAATGTAACGCGATTTAATATTAAAATATTATGACAAACGTCAACAGCCGGCGTGCGACGGCGAGAAACTGACAGAGACAGTCGTCTGATTGGCCCACCACGATCGTGTGAATACCAAATGAGACGCGCCACGAGATATCTACGCTTTTATTTCGATTCACTTGCATTTTTTTCTTCACTTTTTCATTTTTTATTTAACGATGTTTTTGTTTGATGAAGAAATTTTTTTTTTCTAGCCATTTATAGATGGTGGGTTTTAAAGTTTTTGCATGAGGTCGCAACAACGTATGGAAAAATCCGTTTTTTCAGTCAAATGAATGATAGAGAAATTTTTTTTTACAGTGGATCTGTTTAAAGCCAAAACGGCATATCACTAAAAAATTCAGATCTTTTTTAATTACTGATATCTTGATAAGGATGCAAATTAAACGGATTTTACTCATAATCTTTTTTATAGCTAATGAAATTTCCTATAAAAAAGATCTCTTGAAAAAAAATTCCTATTTTCAGTAGTTTGGAAGATATTTTGATTTAAAACTGTCAGATAATTGTATAGTGATAAGCGAGTGTATCATTAAAAAATTAAAAAGTCTTTATCACCCAATATCTCAGATAAGAAGGTGAGTTAGGTGGTTTTTACTCAGAACCTTTTTTGTAGTCAATAAAATTTCTTACAAAAAAGGTCTCTTGATAAAAATTTCCAAATTCACTAGTTTTCCTGATATTTTAATTTAAAACACAGCAAAATATCTTTCAACATTCGTTTTTCTGATTGAAGAAAAAAAATTAAGATTATTTTAATTGCCGATAACTTAATAAAAATGCAAGTCAGACAATTTTTGTTAAGAACCTTTTTTGTAGCTAATAAAATCCTCTACAAAAATGGTCTCTTAATAAAAATCATTATCTTTAATAATTGTAAAGATATGTTTTAAAAAAGAAAAATAATTTTTCCTGTACCCATACACCCTTTTGGCTTTAGCGATATACAAATATTGCAAATTCATTGTTATTATTATTATTATTGCTATACAGCCAATATTTGGGTTTATTTAAATTTTGTCGAATACATTTTTCAGTTATTATCGCCGTTATTTAATGTTTACATATTTTGAAGAGCCAAAGAGGAGCGCCTTTCTGTTGCACGTTTCCTTTGGGCGTTTGAACTGATGCCGACGCGAGTTGTATGTACGCGTGTGGGAACAGAATAATTTTTTTTTTTTCATCTTTCTCTCTTTTCTTATTTCATTCTTTGTCTCTTCATTTATTTAGACAGAGACTTCATTTACTCAATGTATTACCATCTTTGTGATATGGTCATAAAATTTGAAAATTGCTCAGGCGATGAATAATAAAATGCCAAGACGTATGTGCAAAATATATATGTATGTGCTATATGCTATCATCGTGATATATACAGGCAGAATGAGCTTATTATTATTTTTTGCCAGCAGCCAAAAGTCTAGAGGGAAAGTTTGATGAATACTATACGTATATAGTCTACATCCTTTGACGCTGTGTTTTACGATTGAGGTGAAAAATTTATAATTCAGCATCAATTAGTCTTTCACTTAAAATTAATATCCAAAACTTGATTACACAACTTTCTAGACATTTATTAAAAATGAAAAAAAAAAAAATTGTTTTTATTCTACACGCATAGTATCACGCACGGTTGATCTCCATTATAGGTCTGTAAATCCTTCACGCGCGCTTTCGCGCATTTTTCCACCCTCTCCCGCTGCTCTTGCCACCCCTGCAGATACATATATATATATATCTGGTGGAAGGATCCCTCTTGCGATGCGAAAAAGCGACCACGAGTTCGCTGTGGATCATGACCAAGCATACGGGCATTCGCGGAAGAGAACACCTCTCGTAGACGCATATTTATTCGCAGTCCATTTTGGTTTGTTTGCACACAGGCCGTGAGGGTGCATGCGATCGGCAAGGGGCAGAGGAAAGTGGGTATAGCTCTATGTAGGCAGATAGACTAGAGTGGCGCAAAATATCCAGCTATTTTTGTTTTTTGGGTCCCGTATATGAAAAAATTATAGTTTATCATGTTTTAGGAAACTTTTTAAAAAATTTAGTTCAATATATACAAGTATTTTTAGAGGAAATCAGTGGTAAATTCATGTTATATGTTTATAATTATAATTAATGATAAATTAATTTTTTTCACTAAGGAAAAATAAAAAATTGTCGTTTTTTTACACCACCCCAATATAGACTGTCAATATATATTATTGTAAATTCGAGCTGATGAATTTTTTCGTGAAATCAGAGATGTAAAAAAAAATATCAAAGTTGATGTAGACACGCGCCGCCCTCTCCATCAGACGGCTAGAATACTGGATGAGATTGCGGTTAAAAATTGCATGCTATTACTTAAGGCTCACCCTTAACTCCTTGGCGGGAGACAGCAAGGGTTGAAAAAGAGAGAAAATAGTGACGCGACCGAGCTTTCTTGATGATACAATTAAGTCACCGTCGGATTTTCTTGTGCAGAAAATTATCCAATATTTTTCACCGCGAGTTTTCTCTTTCTCGAGGCAGAGGCGCCAAAAGGCATCAAGAGGGTGCGCGCGTCAACTGTCCGAGAACTACATCATCTGCGTGAGCTATGACAAATATACAAAAAAGGGGAATGAAAAAAAAAAATTACTATCATGATTATCTTTCTTTTTTTTTGGGAAAAATAAAGACGAAAAAAATCATAAAGTCGATCAAGAAGTTTCGGACAATTTTCCCGGCGATTTAGAGCCCTTTTGTTTTATACCCTCTGCTGAGCACCCTTTTTGCTGGCCCATTCTAAATCAAGACTGCTGCCACTTTATTTTTCACCCTCTTATATACACAAATCGATAGAAAAAAATGAGCTGAGTAGAAAATTTTTTAATGTAACGTATTGTAAAAATTTTTATTCTCGACTTTTGATGAAAAACTAGGGCATGAAACACTAGTCCAAGTGTTTACAGGGTGTGGCTGTATATAAAACACGAAATAGAACGTCTAGGTATACAACATTTCAAAGCAGGGGTTGAAGAGTGCATGGGGGTAAGTATAATACGCGTATACAAGAGGTGATGTTGACTCATAATTCATTTGCTCGCACAATGTATACATACACTCCTTATTTTTTTTTCTCTCTAGTAAACATTGAGTTAATTGCGGGGTGGTTACATCATTTTTCGCGATAATAATGGGTATAAACTCAAGTTTTGACGATAAAAAAATAAAAAAAATCTAATTACATAACATCTAAATTTTTATCTATATTAAAAATATTTAAGAAAATATATTATTTTCATAAAATTATAAAAAATTAAATAATTTTTGCTGTTCAAACCTCAATGAGCACATATAATTATATCATTTGAACATAATATTTTCGATTTATAATTTTTTTTAACAATTAAAATATAGCAATAACACAAAAATC
>MVJL01011397.1:0-10696 GCA_002156465.1 Macrocentrus cingulum | reverse complement strand
ATTCTCTTGATAGAGATACGAAGGTCTCTAATTCTGTGAGATCTATTCGTTAGCTACGGAGAAAAATCTTAAAAAGGCAGACAATGATACTTACGAAAGAATACAAAAGCAAAAAAGGCCGCGTAAAAACCTACTAAGCGTGGGTATACGCGGGATACATATACCCCATTTTTTGTTATATGCTGTGTAAATAAAAATATTAAAAATTTCAATAATACGACCAGTGTTGTTTATTTTTTGTTTAATTTAGAGTATTTTCTTATTATTTAATTCATTTTTCTGAAAAAAAAAAAAAATTAAAAAAAAAAAATTTTACTCCGTAGGGGGGTAATTTTTATCTTTACTTTCAAATCACAGTTCCGTGTTTTTTTCCCTGTTGAGAGGGGTAAATATTAATGCGCCGGTCTGGGTACGAAAGAATGAGAATCATTTTTACCTTACTGGGGGTGTAAATTTATCTATGTTCAATACTCAAAAATCTTCTCAGCGATATTTACCTCCGTGACAAGTATATTTTTACACCCCCAAGGTGTAAAAAGTTCATCTATGTCAAAACGTCCCAGGTTTACTCGTAATTTGAGGAATTTTTACCCCCCTATCCGGGGTGATAATTACTCAAAATGTCTTTCAGTGTGTCAGGGATTCACTGATGCATGAAGATCTATTCGTGGCAAGTGCACTTTGAAACGAGCGACGTTTTAGGACACTTCAGCAGAAGACTTTTGATTTGGTAGAATTCGGAGGTTGTTGCGAAGGTAACACTCTGGACATCATGCATCGTGTAAATAAGGTACGTGGCTGGCATTGTCGCTATCGAGACTTCGGGTTTTTCCAGTGCCTGGGGCGCAGTATGATACGAGGGAATTGTATTATTGTGTATTCTTTAATCGGCTCAAATGAGTTTCAAAAATCTTGGAGTATTATGCGATATATAGTAATAAATTTTATTAATTTAATGCCTTCACATCGTTTGCACTCCTTTGAGTGCAAACGATGTGAAGGCATTAAATTAGAAAATATCTTTATATTTTCTCGGGTGAATAAAATGAATTCGTATTTTTCCACGAGCTCAACATATTGTTTGATATTTTGTGATAAGAGTTTAGCATAAATGATTAATAAATATTTTTCTTATTTTCAGATCATACATACTCGACGAATAGCGAGTTATACCTGTTGGTGCGTCTTTTTTGGATGCTCGTTCTTCCTCGTCGAATCAACTCGCAAAGTCAGTACCAAATTGTAGAACCGCGCGCAACATCATCAAAAACACCTGACAAGTTATAATTTTTAAACCGATGAGATTGTTAATAGATTCATTGAAAACTATACATCAAAACTGTACATTCCGAAATCAAATAATTTCGATTGATATCTTCTAATGTAGGTATTATTTAATTACGAATGTTTATCTATAGAAGATATCCAACAGACGATGTAAAATTATATATTTTGCTCGGTGTATTTTAAGTGATCTAACAATTAATTTATGATATTGACTGACGAATTTATTGTTGCGTAACAGCTAAGTACTATTTTAACAATTTTGATGATACTATAATAATGATATGATGTATTTTTAAATATATAAAGCCGTTACGCCCGTTACTTCTATGCTGAGCAAATAAATTGTCGTGCCTTTTTGAGTAAACTATACAAAGCTTCTTAATCTCAGCCCATATATGCATATTTAGAAAATTACCTCCTGCCATGTCTTCTTTTATTATTACTATTAGATCTCTTTCTCTGGCTCACTCAGAAAATTAGTAACCTAATCTTATAAATACTAAAATCGCGATGAAAAACAGATCTGAACAGTCCGTTTAGGGATGTTGATCGTGTCCTTCTACATATATGAAAAATAACGAAGCCAACCTACATGATGTGCATCGGGAGTGCAAAATACGACGCAATAAGATAATATGAGCGTATACCACGCAGTGGATAAAAGCGCTGGAGGCCAGCGATTTTCATCGGCAGTGAGTCATCGATGTGTCCAGAAATAAAACAATAATGGCAATTAATGATTGGGTTTTTTTGTTACTACTACATTGCAAAGCTGTGCCATCAGTGAGGTAAGACAAGCCGAGTTGACCAATCAGTAGCCTTGGTAGTATCTTCTGACGCGTGTCAGTGCTTGACCAACGCCGATGAAGATCTATCCGCGGCCACAGTGCAGTTCAGAGAGAGCGACGTTTTGGAACACTCCACCCGAAGAGTTTCGGTAATTGAAAAAAAGTTTCATCAGGGCATCTAGCATTGTGTGAATAAGGTACGTGGCTGGCATTGTCACTATCGAAACTTCGGGTTTTTCCAGTGCCTGAGGCGTAGTACCAGAAATTGTATTATCGTTTATTCGTTAATCGGCTTAAATGAGCTTCAAAAATCTTGGATTATTATTAATTCAATGTCTTCACATTATCCACAGTCAAAGATATTTTCTCGGATGAAAATGAATTCGTATTTTTCCACGAGCTCAACATATTGTTTGATATTTTGTGATAAGAGTTTAGCATAAATGATTAATAAATATTTTTCTTACTTTCAGACCATGCATACTCGACGAATAGCGAGTTATCTGTTGGTGGGTGTTTTTTGGATGCTCAATTTTCCTTGTCGAATCAACTCGCAAGGTCAGTACTAAATTGTAGGACCCCGCGCAAAATGGTCAAAACCTTGACCGGTTATTATTTATTAATCGATAAGATTATTCATAGATTTATATTAAAAACTGGATGTCAGTTATCAAGTTTTCCGAAATTAAATAATTTCGATTGATTTCGAGTATTGTAGGTATCATAATTCCGACTGGTGGATCTATAGTCCAACACACGATATGGAATTATTTTTCTCAGAGTATTGTAGGTGATCAAACGATTTCTTGATGATATTGACTAATGAATTTATTCTAGCGAAACAGCTGTTCAAACAATTTTCATGATACAAAAATTCGCATCATGCTTGTATTTTTGAGTATATATATAAGCCAACATGATTCCCGCTCATTCAAATTGTATATTCCTTTGAGTCTTTTTTTCCTAAGTTTTCCTCTGGTTCACTCGGAAGGCTCGGAAAGTCAGTAATTTCATTTTATAAAGACCTATATTAATAACAATGCACAACGGATTTATAGACGATGTCTGTAAGAATGAGTTGTGAACAGTCCGTATAAGGATGTTGATCCTGGCTTTAGACCGTGTAAGAAACTCAGAATATTGTTTGTAATTTATCACATAATGATTCCAGACCCAAGATGCATCAGCTACCCCGATCTACCAAAGAACTGCAAAAATATTCTCCAGTGTCCGACCTTACTGGATATTCTGACAAGATTTGGAAATTTCACCGGTGACTATCTTCAAAGTACAGTCTGCGGCTGGGATGGCGATGACCCACTAGTCTGCTGTGCAGACCAGTTGCCTCCAAGAAAAGTACCCTCAAACGAGTCTTATTCGTCGCCTGAATCCGACGCAGAGCCCCCATGGCAACCGCAGTTCCCCCAAGATTGCAATTATAGAAGAATTAGGCGGTTTAGCGATCCTCAGCGATATATGCATGAGTCCACTATCGTTACACATGGTAAGATACATTAACAAGTATTCGAGCAGATTGAAATTTGCAATGTACATATAACCATTGTACTATTCCAGTTGAATTCAGATTAAGATGGCGTTGGATGGCCATGCTGGGTTACAAGACACAGTCAAGCAAAATACAATGGAACTGTGGAGGCACCTTGATTTCTTCCCGACACGTTCTGACTGCGGCTCACTGCATCGACGGACAGCCAAACCTGTATCTCGTTCGCTTTGGGGAATATGACTTGAACAGCGACATAGAGGATGGTTTAACTCATGTTGATGTGCTGATTGAGAGAGCTACTATTCACCCGCTCTATAATAAGGAAAAAAGGACAAACGACGTTGGAGTGCTGAAGCTGGAGCGAGATCTCGACAGTTCAGGTACACCGTCAGTTATAGAGTACTCTGTGTGTATTGAAGAGAGAAATGACACTCGGCATTTATGACAGGCCACATCCGACCGATATGTCTGCCGATTCATAACGGCATTCGAACCATGAACCTGACAGGTAGGCGAGCATATTCAGCTGGATGGGGTAAACTTGATCGCTCTGGAGCCCTTCCGACACAGTTGCAGGAAATACACATCCCCATATTGCCACTTGAACAATGCCGTGAGGCATTTAGTAAATTACCGAATTACGCTGAGAATATCGATGACAGGACAATTTGCGCTGGAGAACCTGGAGGCCGAATGCCTTGCTCGGTAGGCATTTCTTGATATTTTGAAAATCACAAATTATTGATTGTAGGAATAAGTGACAATTTTATTGTATTTCAGGGAGACAGTGGTGGACCTCTAATATTGATGTGGAAAGGGGTATTCTACGTCGTCGGAGTCGATTCTCATGGCATTAACATTTGTGCAGAGCCTGGTTATCCAGAATTATTCGTTAAAGTATCAGAATATTTGGACTTTATTTTATCGCAATTAAACTGATCTGCATAAGATTGTACGAAGTTCCACAAAATTTTTGAGCTATATGATGTATCGTCCGACGCAAGTTTTTTTCTTTAATTGTTAATAAAGTCAATGGTTAATTTTCAAGCAAAATTTC
Source organism: Macrocentrus cingulum (assembly GCA_002156465.1). Lineage (NCBI taxonomy): Eukaryota > Metazoa > Arthropoda > Insecta > Hymenoptera > Braconidae > Macrocentrus > Macrocentrus cingulum. The sequence continues at coordinate 6,057 of MVJL01011397.1, read as the reverse complement.
TTGTGAGTTGTCAACTTCCCTTCTATTTGCATTTCTAAAAACAATAAAGTGCTTTTAATTGGGGTAAAATGAGTCGTTGATAGGTCAAAAAATAGCACTGGCAATTACTGATTAGTTTTTCTATTATTACTTCTACATTGAAAAACTATGTCATTGAGAAAGGTGTTAACGTATTCTTGAGGTCCAGCAGAGTGGACAAATCAGTAATTTTGTAGTGTATTTTGACGCGTCTCAAGTATTCGTGACAAGTTGACTTTAGCCGAGAGAGCGACGGTTTGGGACATTTCAACGAAAGAGTTTTGGTAATTCGGAAGGATTTCAGGGGATACCGCGGGAATGATTCTATACAGGTCTCATCCAGACATCTATAGCATCGTGTAAACAAGATACGTGACTGGCATTGTCGCGATCGGAACTTCGGGTTTTTCCAGCGCCTGAGGCGCAGTACCACAAATCGTTTTATTATTTTTTTTTAAGTCCGCTCAAATAAGTTTCAAAAATCTTGGAGTATTATGCGATATATCGTAATTAATTTTATTAATTTAATGCCTCCACATCATCTGCAGTCAAAGACATTTTCTCGGATGAAAATGAATTCGTATTTTTCTACGAGCTCAACATATTGTTTGATATTTTGTGATAAGAGTTTAGCATAAATGATTAATAAATATTTATCTTATTTCCAGATCATGCATACTCTAGGAATAGTAAGTTACCTGTTGGTGGGTCTTTTTTGGATGCTCGATCTTCCTCGTCGAATCAACTCGCAAGGTCAGTATCAAATTGTAGGACCGCGCGCAAAATGATCAAAAACTTGACCAGTTATAATTTATAAACCGGTGAGATTATTAATAGATTTATATTGAACACTGTATATTAGTTTGCAAATTTTCCGAAAATAAATAATTTCGATTGATGTCGATTAATATAGGTATTATGTATATGGATTTCTCCTGCTCCGTGTATTTTAGGTGATCAAACGATTACTTTATGATATTGACTGATGAATTAATTGTAACGAAACAGCTGTTCAAACAATTATGATGATACATTTAGACTCGGATTGATAATTACGTTTTGCCATGTCTTTTATTTATTGCTAAGTCTTTGTCTAGTTCACTCAGGAGGCTCGGAATGTCAGCAATCTAATTCTATAAAAACTTATCCTAAAGTAACCATGAAAAACGGATTTATAGGCCATGTCTATAAGAATGAGTTGTGAACAGTCCGTATGAAGATGTTGATCGTGACCTTAGTCCGAGTATAAAACCCAAAACATTGTTTGTGATTGATCACATATAATGATTCCAGACCCAAAGTGCATCAGCTACCCCGATCTACCAAGGAACTGCATTAATATTTGTCAGTGTCCCAGCCTACTGGATGTTCTAATAAAATTTGAAAATTCTGCTGGTGATTATCTTCGAAGTACAGTCTGTGGTTGCGATGACGAGGACCCACTGGTTTGCTGCCCAGAACAGCTACCTTCTAATATAATACTCTTCAATCAAAGTTTTACGGTGCCTCATCGATCGCAAGCAATGACTAATCCAGAACCCTTCTGGCGACCTAAGTTTCCTGAAGACTGTAGCCATGAAAGGACTAAACGATCCAGCACGTTTGGCATACTTCCCTCTTTTTTAACTAATAGATCGCGGTCACGCACTCCGGAAAGTCTTCATTCCAGAAAAGACGTAATACTGAGTAAGATGTATATTATTATACGCATAGTAGATTCGAATTCACTATATAACACTTTCGATTCTGCTTTTCTAGAGTCACTAAGATGGCGTTGGATGGCAATGCTCGGCTACAAAACACAGCCAAGCATAATCCAATGGAACTGTGGAGGCAGCTTGATTTCTTCTCGACACGTTCTTACCGCGGCTCACTGCATCGATGGACAGCCAAACCTGTATCTTGTTCGCCTCGGGGAATATGACTTAAACATTGATATAGAGGATGGTGTACGTCATGTTGATGTGCTAATTGAGAGAGCTATTCTTCATCCGCTCTATAACAGAACAGCGTTTACTAACGACGTTGCAGTGCTGAAGTTGGAGCGAGATGTTGATATTTCAGGTGAAGCATCAATTTTGCAAGAAATAGGCCCTTTTCTTTTGAACTAAAAATAACACTTGACACTTCTGACAGGCCACATCCGACCGATATGTCTCCCGATTCATGACGGCATTCGGACTGTGAATTTGATAGGTCGATTTGCGTTTTCCGCCGGATGGGGTGAACTCGATAGATCGGGAGCTCTTCCGATGCACCTGCAGGAGATATTTATTCCTGTATTGCCGCTTGAGCAATGCCGCACTGCATTCAGTCAATTGTCGAATTATTACGCTGATGCTTTCGATGACAGGAAAATTTGCGCTGGGGAGCCCGGCGGACAAATTCCTTGCGCGGTAAGTATTTCTTGATTTTTTGGAAAGCGCGTATAATTGATTGATTGTAGATATAGTGACAATTTTATTGTGTTACAGGGAGACAGCGGTGGGCCTTTGGTATTGCAGTGGAACGGAGTGTATAATCTCGTCGGATTCGTTGCCCATGGCACTAATAAATGTGCACTGCCTGGTTATCCAGAACTATTTATTAGAGTTACAGAATACCTGGACTTTATTTTATCGCAATTAAACTGATCATATATATAATTGTAACAAATTGAAAAAGCTATATATCTTCCATTATCGCCCGCGTGGAATTTTAATAGTTGATTAATTATGTGAATAAATACTTGAAAATGATTAGAGAACCTATCCAGACGCTGTGGACAGTCGAATATGGTAGCAGAATTTTTTAATAGTGATTTTAATTGATTTTCTATTTTTTAGGGGTGTTCCACCCGCGTGGAATTTTAATAGTTGATTAATTATGTGAATAAATACTTGAAAATGATTAGAGAACCTATCCAGACGCTGTGGACAGTCGAATATGGTAGCAGAATTTTTTAATAGTGATTTTAATTGATTTTTTATTTTTTAGGGGTGTTCCACCGGCGTGGAATTTTAATGATTTATTAATTATGTGAATAAATACTTGAAAATGATTAGAGAACCTATCCACACGCTGTGGACAGTCGAATATAGTAGCAGAATTTTTTTTTAGTGATTTTAATTGATTTTCTATTTTTTAGGGGTGTTCCACCGGCGTGGAATTTTAATGATTTATTAATTATGTGAATAAATAGTTGAATATGATTGGAGGACCTATCCACACGCTGTGGACAGCTGTCGAATATGGTAGCAGAATTTTTTAATAGTGATTTCAATTGATTTTCTATTTTTTAGGGGTGTTCCACCCGCGTGGAATTTCAATAGTTGATTAATTATGTGAATAAATACTTGAAAATGATTAGAGAACCTATCCACACACTGTGGACAGTCGAATATCTCGTTCGCCTTGGGGAATATGACTTGAATAGCGACATAGAGGATGGTTAAACTCATGTTGATGTGCTGATTGAGAAAGCTACTATTCACCCGCTCTATGATAGGGAAAAAAGGACAAACGACGTTGGAGTGCTGAAGCTGGAGCGAGATCTCGACATTTCAGGTACACCGTCAGTTATAGGGTACCCTGTGTGTATTGAAGTGAAAAATGACATTCGGCATTTATGACAGGCCACATCCGACCGATATGTCTGCCGATTCATAACGGCATTCGAACCATGAACCTGACAGGTAGGCGAGCATATTCAGCTGGATGGGGTAAACTTGATCGCTCTGGAGCCCTTCCGACACAGTTGCAGGAAATACACATCCCCATATTGCCACTTGAACAATGCCGTGAGGCATTTAGTAAATTACCGAATTACGCTGAGAATATCGATGACAGGACAATTTGCGCTGGAGAACCTGGAGGCCAAATGCCCTGCGCGGTTGGTATTTCTGGATATTTTGGAAAACGCTGATTATCGATTGTAGGCAGTGACAATTTTATTGTATTTTAGGGAGACAGCGGTGGACCTTTGATAATGATGCGGAACGGAGTATTCTATGTCGTCGGAGTCGATTCTCATGGTGTTAGCATTTGTGCACAGCCTGATTATCCCGAATTATTCGTCAAAGTTTCAGAATATTTGGACTTTGTTCTATCGCAGCTTAACTGATCAGCACGATTAAGCAAAATACCACAACGCTTTTATTGTTGTGAGAAATTAAAGGGTTTCTTCTTTCATCGTCATTAATATACTATTTATCGTTAGATTTCAACTATTCTTTGAAAATTACTCAGCGATTTCTTATACATTTGGAGTTATAATGTTTAAAATGTCTTCAACTTCATTTGAATAAATTTGAATTTGAATTTACGAACATATTACAGACATAAATTATTATATATTGATAAAAATTTTATAGCTCTCATTAGTTAGGAAAAAAATTCGAAATCCGACCACCATTATGAGATTAAACTATACCGAACCATTGTCCGAGTATGGTTCAATGTTAATTTTTTTAGAAATTAGTGATTATTGATTCGATTACAGATGATACGCGAGTGCACGGTAAAGTACTTATTATGTCTATTTACCGCAACGTGGACAGGTGCTCCGGAGACTATATAGAGATTTTCATCGGCAGTGAGTCATTGACGTGTCCAAAAATAATACTGGCAATTACCGATTGCGTTTTTTGATTACTACTACATTGCAAAGCTGTGTCATTGAGAAAAGTGCTGAACGTATTGATGAGGTAAATGAAACATAGTCGACCAATCAGGAACTTTGGCATTATCTTTCTGACGCGTGTCCGAGATTCATTACATGATGCCGATAAAGATATATAGTGACCCGATCACATTGGAGAGCGCGACACTTCTCTGCAAGGGTTTTAGTAATTTAAACAGATTTTGAAGATTGTTGGGTAATAGGGTAACACTATGTAGGTATTAGCTATCTGTAGAATAATTAGAGCAATAACACTATTTCAGGTTCCCTAATAATATACATATACCTGAAATAGTGCTATTGTTTATTCTATAAATAGTTAATACTGTACTCTCGGCAGATAGCTACTACAGCGATCTACTCAGATAGCCGCTACAGCTATCTGTATGGTTGTGGCAACTGTATGGATAGCTGCTGCAACTATCTTGGTGGTTAGCAGCGCAAGATCGTTGTAAGTGCCGTCTTTCACTACTAAAACGGAGATAGCTGAGTTAGATAGCTACGACAGCAATCTTTTCTACTTCGATCGGCAAGAAATTTTTTTCCGTGCATCTCTTATTCTAAGATCAGCTAAAAAAGGTAAAGATCCTGACGAAAACGCCGATGTCGAAAAAACATGCACAAATGGACACAATGCTAGCCCAACGAACACAACCGGGGACCCCACGCTGGCGAGCGCCCAAGGAATTAATGCTATCCTTCGAAAACTCGATAAACTCGACGAGCTCTCGGCCGACATGAAATGTGTCAAAGAAGCTGTACTAGAAATCTCGCAGCTCAAAGAGGAGGTCGAGAGACTCACCACTAAAAACACCCTACTGGTGGCGGAAAACCAGCTGTTGAGCGACCGTCTAACCAAGCTTGAACTAAAAGAGGATCAACGTGAGCGAGACGCAAAGAGACTCAACATCACGATCAGAGGCCTTGACCAGGCAGTCGATGATGCCCAAGGTCTGGAAGATTTCATCGAGGATAGGTTGCAAGTCACAAGCAGAATCAGCGAGTTTGCCAAATACGGCAGAGAAGGGGGACCTAAAGTTATCGTCGCCAAAGTCACCACACTCAAGGACAAGCAGTCAATTATGGAAAAAAAGCCCAACTGAGAGGAACCAAAATCTACATCAACCACGATCGCACAATGAGGGAACGAGATATTCAAAGGCAAGTCGCACAAATAGCCAAACAAAAGGAAGCAGAAGGGGCCCGGGTTCACATTTGGGTTCAAAAGCCTCAAGATCGACGGCAAACAACTCATATGGGTGGAGGGGAAGGGACTGGTCGAGTCCTTTCGTCGGCAAGACCGAGAACACGACACCCGGGCCAGCCCAACCCACGGAGAGCACAGCCCGCGCCGCGGCCCCGCCCCCCCCCCCCCCCCC